>CAKNXH010058287.1:1487-18078 GCA_932178445.1 Andricus quercusramuli | reverse complement strand
TAGCTTTTATAAATTTACAATGCGGAAGGGTTAGAGCTCAAGGTTTTAAAAAGTGGATTACCAGTAAAGAATATCTTCCTTATTGGTATGGCGGTAAGATTTTTGTAACAGTACCAAATACCAACTTAGTGTATTATGCAACATTAGAGAGTGCTGGGCATTTGCAACCGGTAGATTTTCATGTAAATGTATATAAACATTGGCCGGAAAGTCTAACACCCAAACCCTTTCACCCTCTTCGCGATGAAGAGGAAAAAGAAAACCTTACAATTTAATTTGATTTACTTTCAGGATTACCTTAAATTCACTAGGTAACTTAATTTATGATATTGGAATAAATGTAAAATCAGTCTGTCTTGGCGGATAGTAAAGTGTGGTCAAAAACGAAAGAAAAAAAACGAAAACGCATTTTCTTTTTTGAATTCAGTCCACCGAAGACGTAAATTCATCTTGATCGACGTACTGTCTGTCATGACTACCTCAATCTCTGCATTCTAGATCTTACTTTGCGAACCAAAGATGGCGCACTTTTTTCAGTAAAGCGTGCGGACTTTAAGTTTTTGGGCACACGTTGGCGTTTCCGCCGTTGCGTTCTTCTTTTGATCACATCCAGAATTCCGTCGCTATATGGGCAGACTTTAAGATTTTCATTTTACTGTGTTAATTTGTAGATATTTTTATTAATATAAACCATATTTTAAATTATTTTGTCTGAAATACGTTGACTCCAACCTCTGCTGTATTTACCATTATTATTAGGTAGGCAAGGTACTGTGGACATTTTTAAAGTCAAGTGTCCTGCGAATACAAGGAATAAAAATACAATTAAAAAAATGTTATCTCAGTAAAAATTGAAAAATTATTAGAACACAAAAGTTTCTTTACTTTGCAGATAACGCATTTAAAAACTTTTTAAATTCAATATTAAAATAAATTTAATAATAATTTATTCACTGACTTCCTAATGTGGCCGGTGACTAGCGTAGAAGGATATGCATTTAATGAAGCACAGCCTTGATTCAAAGTCGCCGTTTCGATATTGTTCAATTTCGGACTCTATAAATTTTTGCTTTCTCATCACGTCTTCTCTCTTAGCTTCGACTTCAGTTAAACTATTCCGAGTGATAGAGCTGGCATTATGTGCATCTTGCAAACAGTCCAAGAACCTGTACCCTTTTTTCCTGAAAATATTACTACGGTGATTGGCTGTCGAAATTTTTTTTTTTTCACTAAGAAGCTCCACCCTTGAGGGCATGCATAAGGAATGGAATGGAATGGAAGCTTCTAATGTGTCCCCTAAGGGTTTACATTGTTCTTGTATCTCTTCCCTATTCCTTCACACACCCCCCACACACTTACTTGGTGGTGGGAGGCGGACCTACAGTTTAAGGTGGGTTCCGAACCACCAAGAGCAACAGCTTTAAGTACTTAGAGAACCTTTTTCTCTAGAGGTACCGGTCCCACGACTCTGCGGAGATGAACAACTCCCTTGCTAGGCAAGTGTTCACCGCATGGGCCACCGAGACTCTTCCAGAGTGCGAGGCGGGAATCGAACCCGCAAACCGACGGAGTGGGTTCAAAGCCTATGCCTGAACCCCCACGACCACCGTCCCACTAAGGGCATGCTTATCATATTTCTGTATCTCTCGCACACTCAACTCGGAATTCCCATGGGTGTCCCTAGCCGTCTTAAAGCGAACCCGAGAAATAGGTTTTCGCGAATGTGTCTTATCTGTGAGTGCCTGTGTCTGTAGATTTTTATTCTGTTAGCACGATAACTTTCGAAAAAATTTACAGATTGGATTGGCCTTTAGTATACTCTTTAAGTGTCCTAAACTCAAGGTCATGTTCGTTAGCCCGCTATTTTTTATAGAAAATTCCAAAAGTTATAGCATTTTCCAAATTTTTGAGACCACTTTCTTTTAAGATCTAAAGATTCTATGTACGGCTATTCGTAGTACTAAAAAAGACGAACAATTTATCCTTGTGACTTTTTTCGAAAAAGAAATTTATCAGAGTTTTAGCAATTAAAAATTTCTAAAAAACAAATAAAAATGAAAATTTTAAGCCAAACAACGCACGATATGAAAAAGGTAACGGTAGAAGTTGTCATAGCAACATTTAGAATTATCTTGAAAAATTGAAAATTCTACTTCTGATAGCACAAAAAAATGATGAAAAATAAAAATTTCCATTTTGCGGCCAGACTACGCAAGATACGAAAAAAGATGAATAGACAAAAATCGCGCATACAAAAAAGATCTACAAGTTTGTTATGAAACCGTTTTTGATAGGACGCGCAGTTTTTGTTTTATTCGTGAAGATAACATTGAAATTTTTTTCTAATTTTCAGACAAAGGACACAAGCTCTTAAAAAAATAAATAGACAACATTTTTTCACCCAAAAAGAGCTAAAAATTTGTTATTAATTATTTTTTGATAGGATGCGTTTGTTTTAATTGTGAAAAATAACATTGAGAATAAAAAAATTAAGTGGTTGGAAAAATGACGCAAGATAAGAAAAAAATTAATAGACAGAAGTTGTACATCCAAAAAAGATCTGTAAACTTGTTATGAATAATTTTTTGATGGAACGCGTAGTTTTTGTTTTAATCGTAAAGAAATTAAAAATTAAATAGTTCAATTTTTGGACAAACGATACAAGCTATGAAAAAAATTAATAGACAAAAGTTGCTCACCCAAAAAAGAGCTACAGATTTGTCATCAATAATTTTTTGAAAGGACGCATAGTTTTTGTTTTGATCGTAAAAAATAGCATTAAAAATAAAAAATAATTTTTTTGTAAAACCACATGCGAAACAAAAAAATAAAAAAACAAAAGTTGTCAAAAAAGTCAAGTCAAAAATCAATTTTATATCAAATTTTTGGCAAGTAAATCTGTCATTATTATAATAAGTTAACCCTTTTCTAACAAATTGAATTGGAGAAGTTTGAAATTTCCCGCCTTAAGTGAAATTTTCCTTCGTACCGCCATGGTAGATACTATCTGCTTAGATCTGTCAAAACAACTTTAAAAATATTCCCCCTCCCCCCCAAGAGGCAGGGGGTGGTTTTTTTTCGCGAATCGAAAAAAATTTTCGAATTAAAATTACGTATTTCATAAAGGGGAATCTGAATGTGCGATAAAAAATTAAAGTTCCCATTTGAAATTACAAAGTTACCCCCACTCCTGCTTCCTGGGGGGTGGGGCGGGATAAATTTTTTCAAAGTCGCTTTTCCCCCTTGAAAATGATAAGTTTTCATTACGGATATTTTTGTCATATGATGCGTATTTTTGAGATATTTCGATGTCTCAAGTTAAACAGAAATACCCAGTATATTCTAAATCAAGAAGATGGTAATTCACACACTACTGGAAAGTATCCTGAGCATTCAAAAAGAAGAAACAACCCTCTTTCACCTTCCATTCATAAAGTATCATTCATTAAATTGATTTTATGGATTTATTAATTTCTGTATTTTGTGCAAACTGCGCGCATGCGCAAAGATATTGACCAAGCTCAAAAATGCGTTTCTACATGTATATAGAATGTACGAAAAAAGTTTGAAATGTGTGCCTTAAGATTTGTTTTTGACTTTTTTTTTTTAGAGAAAATGACACTTTACGCGGATATGCCCATACATGTATATTTAGTTAAAAAACCTAGAATAAACCAACGTTACAACCCGTATTTGGGTCTTTCTCAAGGTTAAAATGACAAAAGAGTTTGAAAAACAAACATTTTTCATGATTATTGATATATGTAATTCAACAGATCTAGTAATAAAATTAAAACTGAATAAAATGACTATACTGCGCCCTCATTGTCTAATCAAAATGAATTATGGTATCGTATAATTACCGTTTGTTTGTGTTTTCGTGTCAATGACGATCTATTCAGATATAGTATATTGTGTCGCCCTTGCCCGTATCAGTGGGCAGGAATAACACATTTCCGCCCGCTAATATGGGTTGATACGGGCACTCTCAAAGTGCGCATGCGTCACCGTTGTCGGGCGGCCATTTCACACTTTCCGCCGGCTCTATAGGCACGATAAACGCGGCTTTTGTGCCCATAGAGCCGGCGGAATGTGTGAAATGGCTGCCCGACAATAGTGCCGCATGCGCACTTCGAGAGTGCCCGTATCAGCGGGCAGGAATGTGTTATTTTCGCCCGCTGATACGGGCGGGAATGTGCTTACCGAACGCTTACCGTTGCAAAATTCACATTGTTCCAAAAGCCCATAATCCCCATAACAGACATTTTTACTCGTTTAACGTCTTGTTCTTCGTGCAAATTTCTAACTCGTGCGAGATTGACCAACTTATCGCCCTTGGCACACAATATACTATTTCATTCGTATAGTTCTTTTATTCAGTTTTAAGTTTATTACTAGATCTGTGGAATTAGATATTTGAATTTTTATCAAAAACGTTTGTTTTTCAGACTCTTTTTGGATTCATAATTTTTTATGAAATGTTGCATCGTTTATGAAAAAAATTCGAAAATTCAATTATCAAAAAGAAATTCCATTAAAAATAGAATTTGACCATTTTTCTCGTAAACGATGGAAGATATCATAAAAGTGTAAGAGGTCTTTTTTGTAGAACTTTTTAGGACAAATTCGACACACTTAAAAATACAAAATATGAGTGTGGGTTTTCTTGATGGACGTTTTATATTCAGTCAAAGTAGACAAAAAATCGACAAAAGTAGACAAAGTAGAAAATTTTGGTGGTTAGAACAGAAAAATGTGTGTCGCCCAGTTTCATCTAAAAAAAAAAAAAATTTCATCGCCGAGAGATTCTGCGTCTTGAAGTTTAGATTATAGAACCTGCCTGATATGAAATGGATCCAATCCTTAATGAATTAGAATGGTTGAAATGAAATATTAGAAAGTGACTTTGAAATAGATATGTGAGTCTTCTTAAGTAAGCCCAAGGAAGTATTCGAAATTAGATAATATTTGTCTTGGATTTTGAGACGAAATGCATAATCGATTCACTTTTCTGCCGGATTAAACGATTTCTTTAGAATATTGGAAACGTTTATAACGACATAATTTATATTTGATAATAAATAACATGCTCTATGTAATATACATATTTGCTGACCAACAAATTTTTTTTAGCTTTGCAAATTGATGAATGAGAGAGTATGTCATCTAGATGCCCCAAAAATCTTAGATAACATTCTTAATGGGTTTTCGAACTCGAAAAATTGTGAAACGAAAAGAAGACAATTAATAGAATCTGTGTTAAGGAGTTTATACAAAGCAAAAGTACATACAAATAGTGTGGACGCAATTATTAATCGGATTGTAAAGGAATTTACACAATATGGAAAAACTTCTCTTCTACATCTCGTCGAATTTTGTTTACAAAGTTTACGACACAATGAGGATGAGCACACGAGGTATTATATTCAAATTGTTATTTTCTATTCTCCTAGAGATTAATCAAAGAATAATCAGAAAAAAAAGCCTTTTTCACAGGGGTGTGCGAAAACCTCGATGTTTGAACAAGTCGAGTTTATGTTCGAGCTTTCCGAAAGTTTCGAAAGTTTCGGGTTTTCGAAAGTTTCGTGTACTCGAACAGGTCGAGGTTGTTCAAAGCTTTCAGAGTTTCTGATTTTTGATCACAAATTGGAGTTAAAAAATTACAAATTTTTTTTATCGAAATGACCAAAATTTTTGAAAAGTTGAAAAACTGACTAATTTTCATGAGAATTTGTATTGTTTTCTTTTGTTTCTGATCACAAAGGATCCTGCAATGAATGTACAGAAAATGGTTTCTTGTAAAAATGTCGAATTATATATTTTTGCGTAATTTTGAGCCTACAGATAAATAATTCGATAGAAAATTATCCTAAAAATTGAAAGTTTTCACTCAGACGATTGCCAAACTCCTAATTTTTATATGTATATCTCATATTTTGTAGATCAGACTCGATGAAATAAAAGACAGAGTCACGATTTTGTGTATACAAGATGTCTGGGGGTTGTTTTAACATCCCTTAAAGATTCAAGCAAGGAGATTGACATTTCGTTAAAAGCAAAACCATGGGGATTTTTTTATTAAACTGTTGTGTTCAGAAATCACTTTAATATAAACATGGAAAACATCCCATAGCAGTAAAGGTAGTTGATTTCATTTTAAGGATAGTTTTAACATCCCCTTGATGTCCGTTAAATTATATTCATGGTTTTAAATAATATTTATTACCATGAATAACATTTAGCAAACATCCATGATTTTTTTTATTCGTCGCCATTGCATTCTAACCCCACCTGTCATTTGACTTAGAATAAACTTAGTCCATTTGACAACGGACAGCGTAAGCGTGACTTCGGCCATCGTTCACGCTTGTTAATTTTTGTGCTGCGACAGCGGGCGAATGCCCCACTCATTTGCGTCGTAAGTAGCGCGCCGCCGCCCGAGCTGGCCGTTAAGTATAGCGCGTTTTGAGACCGAGAGTCACTTCTCCCTGATTCCCCGTAGCGTACACTTCGACGCTTCATAAATAAACGCTAGTTTTACCTTACCTTGTCTTCTTAACTCTTGGAATCCAACCTTCTAACGCTTGCATGCCGCCTTCGCAGCAGCAACACATCCGATCCCCGTTACGGAGAGGATTACTCCCATATCGGTAGCCATCGCCGTAATCGTAACGAAGCGCTAGATCACCCTGTATACTAGGGTGAGCCGAATTACACGAAAGTTTCCGAATCGAATCGCAATAGCGCGGAAAAGTTGCTACTCGTCGCCCTGATCGCAACGAATTTTTTTTTAAATCGGACCATATCTTCCGGTCGCACATCGCGTTCAAAGTTTCGAAAAATCGTTAAAAATTGAACACGTTTTGGGACTTTTTCTTAGTAAGTTATAGTGATCGAATTTCATTCAAAATCAGTATGTGACCTCTTCTAAATATCCTTTGACTAAAAAAAAACATTCCCCTTCCCATCCCCTTCTTCTGTAAGGGTGAAGTGGGTGGGGCAAATAGCGTAAAAAAGATATATCATATTTAGAACAGTCTTACGTAAATTTACATCAGCCGCAATATGTTGGGAGGGGAGGGGGGAAGTGAGCCTCAGCGAGGGCTGGCCAGTGGCCAAGCTGTGTGGGTGGCAGTCTTTACGCACAGCGGCATCACAGAATTGGCAAGATAGGAACAGTTGATCAAAAGAGAGTGAAAAGAATAAAAAGAGGCTGGCAAGAAAAGCAAAACAAATAAGATAAGAGGGTGCTAGTTCTTCTGAAACTACAGCCAACATTACCTCAGATTCTGAAGCAGAAGACACAGATAAAGTTGACGAAAAGAAGGCCAAGGAATTTCATATTAAGTTCAGATCACCCTCTGGGACTCAAATGAGAACAGTGCTTGCCAATACTGCTCTTGCTGGCGACAGGTACGGCGTATCAGACAGGGCAACCGCAGCTATCGCCTCCAGTATTCTCCCCGACTTGGGCGTTATGTCTGTAACAAACAAAGCACAGGTTATTGACAAGAATAAAATAAGACGGGCGAAGTCCGTAGTTCGGAGCAACTTAAAGAATGAGCTGTTAGAGAAAGCTGACGTACATCCTAGAGGCCTACACTTTAAAAAGTATAGATAGCTCACGAAAGCGAAGCACATTTCAGTAATTGAGAAACCAGGCTTCGTCTTTCTCTTTCACGCTGTACCTATTTCAAAAACTGTCAATGATATTGCCTCTAGTATCCTTGATGAAACTCATGATAAAGGTATCGACCTGTGTGACGTTCGCATCGTTAGAAGTGACGGTACGAATACTAATACTGGCTGGAAAGGGGGTGCCATTAGAATTTTAGAGTTATCCCTTAAACGACCTCTTCAGTGGTCTGTTTGTCTTCTACACTGCAGTGAACTCCCTTTGAGACACTTAGTTGAAAAACTGGATGGTAAAACTGAGGGACCAAGAAGCTTTCCATGAACTATTGGCAAGATTCTAAAACATTGTGAAAAATTATTTGTGCTCTCCTTCCAGAAAATGGAGTGCAATCTTCCTGAAATCGACATCAAAATTCTTAGTAAAGACCAACAGTACGTACTTGTTTGAGATCTGTAAAGCTATCAGCTCTGTTACCTGTCATCCAGATCTTGCAAATCGTGAACCAGGACCTCTGAATCACTCTCGCTGGCTGACTGCGGCTAATAGGTATCTTGGACTTTTCATATCTTCTAAAAAACCTTCAGCAGAGCTAATCCACATTACAACTTTCATACAGAAAGTTTATGCTCCATTGTGGTTCACTATAAAGACAAACCTACTTCTTGAAGATGGACCTAAACATTTGTATAAAGCAATTCATCTGTCGAGTTACTTACTAGAACATCTCAGGCGTGTTGTTGATATTGTCATCCAAACCAATGAATATTTTTCCCATTCAGAAAATCTGCTGGTTGCAATGATCACAGATCCTCGAGATGGTATCAAGGAACCTGGGTAGAGACGTTTCCTGAAAGCAAAATTGACAGATAACCACAAAACTATAAGACAATTCAAAGTACCACAAATTAATTTCAAATCTACAGACTACACGGAAATGATTGACTGGAGTGCAGTTAAACTTACCTGTCCTCCTATTCTCCCTGAAGAGTACGATGGAGTTTGCATTAGGTAGGGCGTGGATGAAACTCGCGGTGCAGCCACATTCATGTGGTGAGATCGTAAAATGGCTCTTTTTTACGATAGTTGCCCCTCCCCCTTCACCCTTACAGGAGAGGCGGATGGGAAGGGGAATGTTCTTTTTAGTCAAAGGACATTGAGAAGAGGTGACATACCGATTTTGAACGAAATCCGATCACTATAACTTACTAACAAAAAATCCCAAAACGTGTTCAATTTTTAACGATTTTTCAAACCTTTGAACGCGATGTTTGACCGGAAGATATGGTCCGATTAAAAAAAAAATGCATTGCGATCAAGGCGATGAGTAGCAACTTTTCCGCGCTATTACGATTCGATTCGGAAAATTTTGGTGTAATTGTGTCGGCGGTAATCGCCGCCACCGCAACGTCGCCCTGGATACCCCGAACAAACCTCCTGTTTTATTAAACAAGGAGACCTTCCTTCTCGATTCAAATAAAACAATCCCCACTTTATTTAATGTTAAATAATTTTCGAATCAGTCTCAACCCACATACTGACCTCACTCTATACACGCAAGCATGGAATTCGATATTTCTTAACAATCAAAAAAATCACAGGAGTTTTTTATTATACTACTGTGGTTGGAAATCACTTCAAAATAGAGATAAAATATATCCCCCAGCAGAAAAAGTCGTCAAATTCATTTTAAGTTTTTTTGTAACAACCTCTAAAGATTCAAGCAGGGACACTGTCATTTCCTAGGAACCAAAATTACGGGAGATTTTTTTATTATACTATTGGGGTCATAAATCGCTTTATAGTAAATGCAGGAAACATATCCTAGCAGGGAATGTCGCTGAAGTTATTTTGAGGGCTGTTTTTAACATCCCCTAAATGTTCAAGCAAAGAAATCGATATTGCCTAAGAATAAAAACTACTCCAGATTTTTTTATTATACTATTAAGATCGTAAATTAATTAACAATGAACGTCGTCATTCAGCCATTTTGATCAATTGTTCTGGTTTCATCTATCGAAAATGCTTTTAAAAAAAATAAAAGATTCCATTCGTCGTAGCTCGTCGATGGTCTCCCATCCGGGTGCTACCCGCGCTCGGAATGGGTTAACATTCGAACTCCTTTCGATTCGAGATTCACCACGTAGCTACTGCTGACAATATTTTCTGATTAACATATCAGTACCGGAAATCTCTTTGGGTTATCATCACAAAACTGACCATTTAACCAATTGTCTTTTAACATTTTGTGGGATGTTACTTTTAAACCTTAACGGGCACAAAGTTTTTCATTGAAAAATCTGCGAACATTTACGTGGACGAAAAATCGTTAATTTGCATGATTTATTAAATAGTCGTCATACATACTCTACAAATTTTGTGTGAACTAGAAAAGTTTGATTAAGACTTTTCGGTAATGTGTGAAATTTGATAAATTGGTTGTTTTGAAATGTCGATTTCCTTGAATGAATCATTACGAGATGTTGTTCATCTCTGCTAGAATATATTGTAATTTTTAATATGTCAATTTCCATCTTGTAATGTTTATGGGATGTTAAAAAAACCCCTTAGAATGAATTCAGCGACTGTCCCTCCTTGGATATGTTTTCTACATGTATTGTGAAGTGATTTCCGACCCCAGTAGTATAATAACAAAATCTCCCGTGATTTTGATTGTTAGGAAATGTGGGTTTCCTTGCTTGAATCTTTAGGGGGTGTTAAGACAACCCTTGAAATAAATCCAAATACTTTTCTTACTAGGATATGTTTCCCAATTTTATTGTAAATAGATTCCTGACCCTAATAGTATAATATAATAGAAAAATATCCGGTGATTTTGGTTGCTAGGAAATGTCGATTGCCTTGTTGAAATGTATACGGGATGTTAAAAGAACCCGTAAAATGAATTGAAGGACCCTAAGTTCTAGGGTCGCTTCGTTTTTAATATATATATGTACATAAACAGGTTAAACAAGATCCCAGAGCAACTTCCATTTATGAAAATAACACCGGGTCCCAGTAGAACCAAGGTAAATAACACGTATGGCCACGTTTCACGACCGTGAGATTGGTGGCCGCAGGGCACGACGAAATCACAACGAAAGGTCGGCGAAACCCTTTATGAACCGGTAATACCTGCGCACCTTTGAAAGCACGGATCATAAGGACAATTACTTTAACCTAATATGTCGGGTACAGTTGCTGCAGCTCCTTTTTAAGGTCTTGATACCTCTCCTCCTTTTCCTTCCCCTTGGCATTGATGTTGTAGTCGGCCGGAGCCGAGAACTCGATTACTCTATCTCCCTTGGAGCGTTCTGCAGGACAGGGTCACGGTCAACACCGCAAGGATGACAAAGATAGTAGTAAAGCACTCTTAGGGCCGCCTTATGTTTCTAGAGGTTCGTCATTCCCGCGTGAGTGTGGCACTTGGATAATATGTGTTCTAGGTACTCAGCGTGTGTATGACACGCTCTGCATCTATCGCCGGGAACTTCTTGACGTAAAATGCGGTCACGATATACTAAGGTAGAACTGAGGCCGTCCTGACATGCAAAAGTAAAACCCTCTATACCTGAATTAAGTCCTGATGATCTGAGGAAAGCAAAAGTTAGCTTCTTGTACAAGGGCTTATTTTCTACTTTTCTGTAAAAGTTTCCGTGCATTTTCTTGTCGAGGAGATTTTGACGGATATTTTCAACCTCGACTTTCTTTACTTGGGCTTTTAGAAGTGAGACATGTAGTTGGAATAATGCAATTTCCTCACTTCTGATCGCCCAAGCAAGGAAAGCCGAGATGGGAAAATTCCGCCAACAGTTCAAATATATTTAAAAATCATATAAATATAAATATGGACTTGCATGTTGGTGGCGGAAGTGAGAACGTGGTTAGTGTCAAGTAGTGAGAGGATTTACGGAATTTGTGTGGTAGGTGTGAGTGGAGTGTGAGGGTGGAAGCCGAGGAGGTGAGTAGGGTTGTGTGGGGTGAATTGGGGAGAGAAAAAGTAATCTTGAGCGTAGGGGTGAGGTGGGATTTAAGTAAATTGGGAAAGTGAGGTTAGGTTAGCAAGGAATCGGGGGAATTTGTGGTCAGGAGTATTGGGCCTTCGAGGGTCAAGTGTGGTGCTCGAAAATTTTTGGGGGTGTTAAGTGAGAGAAAGGGTTGTCTGCAAGGGCTGTGAGAAATTGAAAAAAAGGAAAAAAGGGAAATATAGGGAGAATTTGGCGGCAATAGAGACATCATTCTGCAGAGACATCTGGCGGTTGAGAAGGGTACTGCATGGAGTGGTCTCAGTTATCGGCGGCAGAGCGGGAGGTGGGTAGTGAGTGTACGAGTAGTGAAGTTGACGGGGAGGAAATTTTCCACGTGCCACGACGGCCAACAGCCCGTGGCTCGGTGTCTAGTGTCGCGTCAGGGAGAGGGAGAGAGCGGGACGGTGAGAACGAAGGAAGAGAGAAGGTGAGGGAGAGAACTTCGAGCGTAAGTGACGGGGAGGATCTCTTGAAGAGGAAAAGAGACAGCCAAGAGAGCCCGGACAAAAGCGTGGTAGAGAGCCCATTTAAAAAAAGCGGGAGAACTAGGAGGACAGCCCCCCCCCCCCCCCCCCCCCTCAAAATGGACGGAAATGTGGAGAAGGAGGCGCTCGGTATGCTGATAGGCGAGATCAGGGGGTTGCGGGAGGAATTAAGAATTAGAGATGAGAAATGAGAAAAGGAGATGAAAGAGATGAGGGAGAGAGTAGAGAGGTTAGAGAGGGAAAGGAAAGAAAAAGATGCTAAAATGAAGCAGATAGAAAAGGAAAATAGAGTGTGGAAGGAAAGGACGGAAAAAAGGCTTGAGAAGATGGAGGGCAGGACGCAAATGGAAGTAGGAGGCGGAGGTGGGGGGAGCGAGATTAAAGGTATTTGGGAGAGGGTAGAAAAGATGATAGAAGAGAAAGTGGGAGAGCGTAGGAGTGAGAATGAAGAGAGGGCAGATAGGGAAAGGTTAAGGGCAATGGAGCTGAGAATGGAGAGAAAAGAGAAGGCAGACAGGAGGAATAATATTGTGGTAAAAGGGTTGAAGCTAAAGAGCGGGGAAGAAAAAGAGGTCGTGGAAGCGCTGCTACAGAGCATAGGGTGGGTTAAAGGCAGGGTAGTGAAAGTTAAGTTGGAGGGGAGAAAAGACAAGGAATTGGCGGTTGTGGAGATGGAGAGCTGGGAAGAAAAGTTGGGGGTAATGCGAAATAAAAATAGGATAAAGGATAAGGCAGTTTTCATCGATCACGATTTAACGAGAAAGGAAAGGGATGTGCAGAGAATGCTGAACGACAGGGCTAGAAGGGAGAAGAGTGAAGGGAGATCGGCGAAGGTAGGATATCGGAAAATAAAAATAGACGAGAAAATGTGGGTGTGGGATGAGGAGAAAGATGTGTTGAAGGAAGTGCAGGGGAATTTGTTTCGTAGGCAGTAGGTGGGTGGGGGTAAGGCAGGGTAGAGGAGTAGTGAAGGTGCTGTATTGGAATGTAGCAGGGGTAAAGAAGAAAGACGAGGAGTTCTGGCGTTATAGCCAGGAATTCGACTTTGTGGGACTGGTAGAGACATGGCTAGAAAGAAAGGAATGGGATAGGATAGAGCCAAAGCTGCCAAGGGGGTATTGGTGGAGACTTCAGGAGGTGGTCAGAGTGAAGAAGAAAGGAAGGGCCAGTGGGGGAATTATAACCGGGGTTATAGATGGATTAGAGGAAAAAGTTCATGGAGAAGAAGAGGGGGAGGGAGTGCAAATGAGGGAAATAAAAATAGGAGGCATAACCTGTAAGTTTGTTACAGTGTACAATAAGGAGGGGATGGAAAGAATTAAAGAAAGGGTGGAGGACCTGCTGGGCGAAAGAGAGGAGAGTATGGTGATAGTGGGTGGGGATTTTAATGCGAGGATGGAGAGCGAAGGGGGACTTCACACGGAAGGGGAGAGCTTTGAAAGGAAATCGAAGGATATGATAATAAATAAGGAGGGGGAGATTCTAAGGGACTGGATGGAGGATAGATGCTGGGCGGTGGCGAATGGTATGGCAACGGGGGACGAAGAAGGAGAATACACATACGTAAGTAAGGTCGGGGTATCGGTGATAGATTATGTGGTTTTGAATATGCAAGGATGGGAGGAGACGGAAAAATTCGCAGTAGAGGGGAGGGTGGAATCAGACCATCAGCCATTGAGTCTATGGATAAGAGGTGAGGGTGGCGGAAGACAAGGCAGGGAAGAAGTTTCGATAGGGGAGAGGGTAACCTGAACGAGGGAGGCGGTGGAGAAGTATCAAGAGGAGCTAGGAAAGGTACGCTTTGGAGGGGAGTCGGTGGAAGAGATATGGGAGGATCGGAGAGAGAAGGTGAAAGGGTGTGTGCAAAAGAAGGTATTTAGAAGGAAGAAGAAAGGAATGGTGAAGCTGTGGTAGGATAGGGAATGTGAAAAGATGACAAGGAAGGTGAAGAGGAAGTACAAGAAGTGGAAAGAGGGTAATGCGAGGAGGGAGGAGTACGTAGAAATGAGGAAGGGGTTTAGAGTGATGTGTAAGAAGAAAGAACAGGAAAAGGAGAAAGAGCTGGAAGAGGAGTTAGCAAATGTTAAGACAGAGGGGGACGCCTGGAAGATAATAAATAGGTTTAGGAAGCGGAGGGTGGGGGGCAGCGAGAAGATAGGAAGTGAGGAATGGAGGGAATTTTTCAAAGAATCATTCCAGGGCTCAGATTCAAGGAAGACGGACGGGGGAAGTAGAAGAACGGGGGAGGCAGAGACAGAGGAGTTGAATGACGAAGAGATAGAGAAGCAGATAAGGAAGTTGAAAAGGTCAAAAGCAGCAGGGTTGGATGGGGTGGAGAACGAAGCATGGCTGTTTAGTACACAAGAGGTTAGGGAGAGGCTGAAGGAGGTAGTGAAGAAAGTATGGAGGGGCGAGGGATTCCCAGGAGGGTTGAGAGAAGGGTTAATAGTGTCACTGTATAAGAAAGGAGATAGAGATAGGCAGGAAAATTATAGAGGGATCACGCTAATGAATACGGGGTATAAAGTATACGCGATGGTGGTGGCAGAGAGACTGCGAAAGGATGTCGAGGGGAAAGGAGTATTGCCGGAGACGCAGGCGGGATTTAGGGCGGGTAGGAGTACTATCGACAATATCTACGTTCTACAGCACGTGGTGGATAGAGAATTAGCGAAGAAGGGGAAGAGAGTGTACGCGTTTTTTGTGGATCTCAAAGGCGCGTTTCCGTCGGTGGATAGGGGGAGGTTGTGGGAGGCGATGGAGGATAGGGGAGTAGAAAAAGGCCTAATTGAGAGGGTAAGGGAGATATATGAAGAGACCAAAGACAAGGTAAGAGGAGGGGAGGGGATTTCGGAGGGATTCTGGATGGATAGGGGGTTAAGGCAGGGGTGTCCTCTGAGCCCAACGCTGTTTGCGATTTAAATTGCGGATATGGAAAGTAAGCTGGAGGCTGGGGTGGTAGGAGGAGTCAGGATAGGAGGGGTTAGAATTTGGTCACTAGCGTATGCAGATGACATAGTGTTGCTGGCAAATAGCGAGGAGGCCTTAAAGGAGATGATGAAGAGGTTGAGAAGATACCTGGATAAGAAGGGGTTAGAGTTGAATGCGGAAAAGTCCAAGGTAATGATGTGCAGAAAAGGAGGGGGAAGGGATAAGGGAGAAGAGTGGAAGTGAAAGGAAAATGATGTGCAGGAGGTGAAAGAGTTTGTGTACTTGGGCTTCGTGTTTCGGAGGAATGGGGGAGTGGATGGTCACATAAAAGAGAGTGAGGAGAGCAAATGTGGTGATGAGGCAAGTGTGGGGGTTGGGAAAGAAGCTATTCGCAGATGATTTTGGACGGAGAATGAAGCGGTTTGATTCGCTAGTGATGAGTGTGCTATTGTATGGAGTGGAGGTGTGGGGGTGGAAGGAAAGTGAAGAGGTAAATAGAACGCAGGAGAGGTATGTAAAGTGGACCCTGGGGTTGGCAAGGAACACGCCTAAGTATATTGTCAGGAGGGAGACGGGGAGAACGAGTGTAGGGATCCTGGCAGGGAGCAGGGCGTGTAAATATCAGGAGAAATTTTTGGAAGAGGGGGGAAGTAGGCTGGTTAGGGAGTGTTGGTGGGAGAAGGAGAACAGGAGAGGGGGTGGGAAGATGGAGGCTGAGAGGGAAAGGTATTTTAGAATGAATGGACTGCAGATGGATGAAGTGAGAAGGATGCACGAGGAAGGAAGAAAGGAAGGTTTATGACTTGGTTAAGCAAAATGGCATGGAGAGAGAGAAGACAGAGGGGGAAGAGAGAATAAGAGAGTCAAGGTTTAACGGGAACTATGTGTGGATAATGCCAAGGACAAGAGCGCAATATTTATGTGTGAAAGGAGAGAAAGGAAGTCAGGAACTTATAGCGAGGATGAGGTGTGGGTGCATGGAGGGTTTTAATAGGTTCTGGCTCCCTCGGGAGAAGAGGATATGTGAACTGTGTGGAAAGGGCGATGCAAGAGTGGAGCACTGGTTGGAGGAGTGCGTGGAGGTGGAAAAAAGTGAGATAAGCATGGAGGCACTGTTGCATGAAAAGCGGGAAAAAAGGGCAGTAGCATGGGTGAAGGGAGTGTTGGGTAAGATGGAGATGAAGAGAAGGAAGGAGGAAGAGGAATGGGGACGGAAAGATTGTAAATAGGAGAGAAAGTAGATATAAGTAACATGTAAATATTGTAAATAGTAGATAAGTAGTAGGTATTAGAGCGAAAACAGAGGTTGGCAAGCGAGGCAATGCGAAAAAGTAGGGACATGCGTGCAAGGCGAGGCGAAGCGACGAAGGCAAGGCAATAAAAGCGTGCGACTTAGAGATAAGGAAAGGATGGATGTTAGTCTTTAAGGGTTAGTTTTTAAGAAAATTCTGTAAAAATGGAAGTGTAAGCAAGTCAATTTTTTAAGGCCAGCAGGCTGAAAAATAGACGTTTAT
>CAKNXH010058286.1:0-34970 GCA_932178445.1 Andricus quercusramuli | reverse complement strand
GGGCCATGACAAAAAATAATAGTAAATTGCATATTCCAGTAGTTTATCTTTACCAAAGTTGCAGTAAATAAAAATTAATGATTTTAAAAAGATTTAAAAAAATTATTCTGATTCACAATGTATGCAAGTGTAATATCCGGTCCTCATGTTGGCACAATTCAAGTGCACAGCACGATCGCACATGTTGCAGTGAACTGTGTTGTTCCGATTTAAAATAATTGGCATTGTGCCCTTGCAGATAATGCAAAAGTCTTTTCAGAACAAGAGAAAAGAAGTTTCACCCCACTAATGGTGGATCACAACTCCCCACAGCCGACATTTACGAAATGACCGAATTGCCATACACACAATGAATGTTTTACCGAAATTGTTTGATTGAATTTAAAGCCAATTGCTCAAGAAATATTTTGCAATAACGTGCCTATGAAATCTGCTGTAGAACGGGACTTCGAATATCAACCACTTGAGTTGCACAACAACTTTTATTTTGATTTCTTTAATAACAATGTCAAAATACTAACTACGCGTGTTGAGACTATGAGTCGAGTTCACAAAGTTAGCTCACACAAAGAAAGTCTTTTGGCAGTGATTAAAGCAGTCCTACCACCCACAACACGGCGGAGACTAAGGTGACCCACGACTCCCCACGGCCCATAACTCCCCACCGTCCCTTACATATCAGAATTTTTCACTTTCGGACTTGAGATTTTACAGAACTCTTTTTTGTATTATTTATAGTTCTGTTTTGTATTAAATCCTAAAATAATTGTAAACTTCATTTAAATGCAGTAATGTCCTTTACTTACCTAACTAATTGTGTCAATTTTAATGAACAAATTTTCTTCGTGTGCCAGTTACATCTTCCTCTTTAATTTCTCTGGAAGGTATTTTCAATTTAAATGTAAAAAAAGGTATATTATATTAGTCTACTATAATTCTGAAAGGTTTAAAGATAATGAACAATGAAATTAATTTAATTACCTTGCTTGAATGTAATTGGCTTTGTTAATTTATTCAAAAGTTTACCATTCAATAATTAAAATAACCTGAAGGTTATAATACCACAGACAAGCAAGATTAGAAATTTAATAGATTAATTGTAAACTATATTAGCAATATTTGTGCACCTACCCCTCTTTGATGAATTTTTTTAGGGCTTCTGAAACGTTTTTTCGTTTGTGAATTTTTATTCTTTTGTCTATTAACTCAATAGAAATTTTAGGATCCGTGAGATATATAGCTCTATCAAATACATCTATAATTCGATTCTCTTGCTTCCCGGGTAGAAGAAATTTGGTATGGGATTGATCTAGGAAGTATAGGCAGTATAGATAAAGTATAGCTGATGTTCAGTCAAAGTATGGCTAAAGTATATCTTTTAAGTATAGCTCAAGTATGTAGATTATTTCTAAAGTATAGGGAAAGCATGGCTATAGTAGGTATAGCCATATCATTGCTTATGAGAGTTAATCAGTTATCTGAAATACATGAAAATAGAGATCCAGAATCATGATTTTCATAATGTCAAAAAATATTGTTTGAAAATTCTAAAATAAGTAAAATGCAAATATGTAAAATTCCAATTGTAACATAAATTGTTTCACTTCATGAAATTTAACACTAAACATTTCACCTAAGTAACAATATTATTGAACCTTTTTATGCTATTGATATTATGTTTAGGAATCAAAGCTTCTGGATCTCTTACCAATATATATGACATAAAAGTAACATAAGTAGTCCATTGCATACCCGTTGCATAATGTATATCCTCAAGAACAATATTCAAAACATAGTTGACTCACGAAATCACTTGAATCACGAACTTTTAACATTTTTGGACGTGCTGTCATTTATGATACATGACGTTTTATCACGTTGCTAGGGTATATTTGAAGAACAAATGAGTACAATTCTAGGTCCGATACTTTTGCCGTACTTAAGTATAAATGAAGTATAATCTGCACTTAAGTTTATATAAAGTATATCCCATACTTCAGCTATACTTGAGTCATACCTAAGCTATACTTTAGATATACCTTACACTGAGAAAAATGGATTATACCCGGTAATTAAAAATATGTAACCGGGTATAATCTTGGACTATTAACTATGGGACAGCGATCCAGATTATACGAACTCAAATCTACAGATATTAAACAATAGATAATACCGGATAAAATCTTAGATTATAAATTGAAATAGGAGATTTTTAAATTTATAATCTAAATATATTAAAACATAAAATCCAAGATATTAGAATCTATAATCCAAGATATTAAAATCTATAATCCAAGATATTAAAATCTATAATCCAAGATCCTAAAATCTAATATCCAGGAAATTACGAACTATGATCCAAGGTAATAAATCTACCGTCCTAAAATATTGAAATTATCAGATTCCAAAAAATCTAAAAACCTCATTAGGGTCATAAACCATCTAAAATCAAACATATGAATGTTGTGAAAACGTTTCAATTGTCTGAAGATGCGTTTGGGGCATGGGACGTTTATAAAACAACAAAAAGTCTGATATTCATTGTTCTTAAAACATTCTATCGACGTCTTTTGATTTTTATGCCCACTATATCGATTACATTATTAAAATGGCCGAATAATTAGCAATGAAATTATTATAAAATTGTGCATTCCATATTTATTTAGAAGTTTGAACTCCAGTTTTATGTTTAGAACAAATACGTAGACTTACAGACTTATCCAATCTAAACAACTTACAAAATGCAGCTGCATGTAAAGAAGAAAAACGAAATTTAACACGCTTATTTTAATTCGTACCGCAGATTAATATTCATCGCTACGCGTGATGACGTATAATTTTTTATCATAATGGTTGTGCATCACAACTGGACGATAGCTGAAAAGATCAGCTTGTCTTATAAATATAGTTTTTTTAGTTTGAACAACTTCATAAGCAAATAAATGCTTCCAAAAAGCAATAGTTTTATAAAGATCACAGAAAACAAGACATCGGTCGTTGTTGACGAAATTAAAATTTCTTTAATCTTGGCGAATACCAGAAACTTCTCGTCAGCATCCAAAACAATCGTAAAATCGATTTTGTACTCTGTATTGTGAACTCTAACTTTATCGGTCTCAAAATAATCGTCCGGTATACATTCAGGTGGCAAACTGATGGTAGTTTCAAAACTGAACTCTCTCAAAGTTCCTTTCGAAAAACCAGGATTGAATCCTTTGTTTAACAGCAGTCTATTGTATAATATTAATTGCTGTTTCAGCGCTATTGTTTTGCAAATGTTTACCCTAGTAGCCACTGAATTAGACGTCGACTTGGCTTCTCGATGTTTTCTTTCGCCCCCCATTGACCAAAGATCCCTTAAGGGTCCCATTAGTTGTATAACATGCGGATAATGAAGCATTAAATGCTGTTTCGGCTTCAGCGGTCCGAATAGCTGTATGTACAGCTGATGATGTTCTGAGATTAAAATTTTTAAGTAATCATAGCCTTCAATATCAAAGTGTTTCGACAATAAGATCGATAGAAGGTGTCTCAACTTAATAAATAATTTCCAATATATATTATCATCAGGTATAAATCGTCCGTACATCATCGGAGCATATGAACAAAAAGTGAACATCTCGGCCGCTGACATTTTAATAAACTTATTCTTCAATTGCTCCTTAGTAACTCCTGTTGGTCTAGAAGATTCAAATTTGAAATCAAAATTGTGTAATACTGAATTGAAAACGTCAAAATCTATTAATTTTTCAACTAAAATGATTTGATGAAAAATTAAACCTGTCTCGAGTGGTAAAATTCCTTCTGCAAGGTCATGCATAATGTCAGCAACAAGATTTCGAGTACAGTGATAGAAAACAACATCATTAAAAACACATTCTTCGTTTATACCATTTGAAGCGAAATTATTCTCAGCTAAGTCACTTTCGTAATTGGTTTCGTTTCTCAAAGTGGTGTCATCCGAAATTGTAGCATACTGGCAATCACTTTTGGACATTTCACAAATTCGACAATAATGATTTGCTGAAAAACTCCGGCTATAGCCTAGAATTATATTGAGGCCAAGATTATCACCTTCGAGCATAGCGAGAATAATGTACACATGAAGTTTTTTTGTTTCAGTTTCTACTAAAATTCCTTCGGTAGCTAAGTAATTGAACTCCGAAATTAATTTGGAAAATACAACTCGGTTACCAAATTTTTTGTGATCTGAATCATGAACGAGCATAGCTAGAAATAGATTTGCTGCCTGACTTCGATATTCAGGAGGAATGCATTTTAAAGAAACATTTGCGCCTCCAAGTGAATGAACACCACTGTGAGAACCGATACAATTTCCCGTCTCATAGGCATCAAAAAACATTGACAGAGGCAAATATATTTTGCCTTCCTGATTTACAGTATTTTCCTTCCATACTTTTCCTTGCATAATGTTAGAAAGAACTGTTGAATTATTTGTTTTTAATGAAGCCATATACTCCAGAATACAATCCAAAACATTGCCAGATTCCAAAAAAGCTTTTAAAAGTGTTCGTAGTGGAATAATTTGTGCTAATCGATCTTTAGGAATTTCCCCTCCATTTCTCTCTCAAAATCTTCACCAATCTTTCTAGAAGAGGGATCAATCAAGAACCCACCTTCTCGCAAGTTCTTTAATCTTAGATACTCAGTTTTATTATTTTCAAACACTGAAGGAAATGCTGCAAACATTAAATCGATTTTTTTTGTATCCTCTAATGGGACTGAATTTTTTAAGAAGACTTCTCTAGGTTCGCTTTGCAGCAGTTGAATAGGGCTTAGAATATTTTCTCATTCTTCGATAAAAAGTTGAACAAATTTCCTAGGTAAAGAAGGCTTACTGTACAAACTTGTTATCATTCGCTGCAATTGAAATTGGACAATATTATAACATTTCTGCTCATCTTCAGTACCAGAAGTACTTGGTATAGGCGAACCAAGCAACCCGTGAGTATCTTTCAGTATTATAGAAGGAGAAGTATTTACATTTTCTACCTCACTGTTTTTTTCGTCACAAGCGTTAGATGTTTCAACAGGAGTGTTTTTTGGGCCTTCACTATTAATATTTGCACTCTTAAGATTCATAGTGTCAAAATAATTATTATGATTTAATTTGAAATGACGTTTGAAAGAGTTAAGGTTTGAAAACTTCCTATCGCACTCAGGTACAGTGCAGACGTGAATACTGCTTTCGGTTAAACTATGATATATTCGCCAGTGAGTAATCAAACCTCTCAAAGTACGAGAAAAGTACTTGCACATGTAACAATGCATTTTTAATTAATAACTAGACTACTAGAAACGCACCTAACTCGCAATAAATATTATTTTTGAATCACAGAATCGATTTCGAAGTCTTTAAAGCTTATACATTTTCGAAACATTGTTCTAAACTAATAACACGCGTTTTTAAAACATCTTATATCAACAAATTCAAAATTGAATCAGATTTTCTTTCAACATAACAATGTACTATATAATATTTAGATGTCTAAAAAATATAGTAATGTTAGGAACAATTATTATGCATTGAAAACTTTAAGTATGTACTTTAGTGGTCGTAATTTAAGACTTCTTATTATTGCGGCGAGGCTTTCCATCCCATAAAGCTTCTCTGTATAGACAAAAATTAAGATGAACAAAATATTGTCTCGTCAAGATTGTATACATGATATTTCAATCGTAAATCTTCAAAACTTAATTCAAGGTAGGATCCGCTGCGCAAAGATCTGCTGCCACTGTTTCCTGAGAAGTACTGTTGATATCATATGCCGTATGAATAAGATATACGTAGCGCTGAAGAAAATTCCACACCTATTGGCTGGAGGTAGGATACTTTGCGTTGAGAACATGAAAGAACTTGAAGCATACATCCAATGCCTTCAAAGGACTTCGCCAATAGCCAAAATGAAAGGCTGCAAAGTGTCACCCTGTTTGCGTAACTTTTCCTTCCTAAGCTTCAGTTGATTCTCCAAGTCCGCCGAGTCCTGCAAATGGGATCACGTAATCAATCAATTTAAGGTCAAAGCCTTTCAAACATTTAATTATAAAATAATTCGCATCCTAAAATATTTCTGAACAATCAAATTCGAGAAAGAAAATTGTATATACAGCAATCTCAAAAATTAAAAGAGCACTACTTACGTAAACGACAAAGAAAAAACTGTCTGCAACTTCAGGCTTCGATGGTCTAAAAACTTTCTTTGAATCCTTGTTAAAAGCCGTCGTCAGGAGAAAAATTTGAGGGAAATAGGGAATGATGATAGAATCTGAAGAATAAAGTGGGTATAGTATATCATACAGGAATATCTGAATATAAATCCAATTCAAAACTCTTAGATCACTGCGTACCGATGGGATTTTCGAGTTGATCTTGAGAAAGATCTTGACTGTTGACGCCAATCAAAGCGACAGCTTCTGATAATTTTTCCCAAGTAGCGTATAAAGCATTTTTCTCCTTTGGAAAATTGCGATTAAAATCCTCTACCAGTAACTGCCAACCAAGTTGCGTCCGCAAGGCAGGGAATATTTTCAAATATTCGCAAATATTGTGAGATTGCAGATATGCATTTCGCTCCACAAAACATAAGTTCCAATTATCCTGCACCTCATTCGGTGGATCCAAATTGTTTTACAAAAACTGGAAAGCTTCACGTATCTCAGATTCATTTTTGTTTACATTTTGATTTTCAACAAGATCTGTAATCATTTGTTTCTTGTCAGCAAATACTCATTGCACTGATTTGTTAATAAGGTGAGTTGAAAGTAACAAATTCTAGGATTCGAAATTGCTAGAACGTTAAAAAGTAGCGTTTTGGGATCCTAAAAGAGCATAATCAATTTTTAATTGCAGATAGACCTTCAGCTTGGTTATCCTTGCTCATAAAAAAAAACGTTCAAAAAAATTTTCCATTGAAGAGTTTTTGAATTTTTTTCAGTTTTAATTTTTTTTGCATAACTAAAGGTCAAAAAAATCTTTCCAATTTTTTGTGAATTTTAATCAATTATTTTCTAAGAGGTTATTCCTTTTTAATTCAGCCCTGTTTACGGAAAACAAGTCCTTAACACCTTTATGAATAGAAGAAGTTTTTTGGGTACTTGAAAACTTTGCAGTGGCAACAATGCACTAGGAGAAAAATCGCCAAGACCCAGGAATCGGAACTGGTAATACAACGAATTAGTAACATTTTGATTTTGGTATTTAATTAAATTATCTTTCCAACTTGTACCTTAAAATTTTTCTGATCATATGCAGGCTTTTTCAGCATAAAAATATACTAGAAAAAAATTGACAAGGCTCAGGAATTTGAACTAAAAATGCTGCGAATTAAAAAAATTTGGCTATTAATTGAAATTCTCTTGATGAATGGTGGTTTCAAAATTTTTCCGTGCAAGCAAAAATTCTTTTGAATACCAATTTTTAAAAACTTGCTGTGGTTCTAATTCGTTTTCAGGTTCTTTTCGATTTTTCTTCTAGTGTATTATGTTAAGAAAGTACACACGTTCTCTGAAAACATTGTAACCCACACATTATGAAGATAATTTCATTAAATGCCAATACCAAAAAATTTTTAATTTGCTGTATCTCCAATTTTTGGGTTATGGCAATTTTATTCCTAACGCTTTTTGGTCACTGAAAAGTTGTAATGTACGCAAAAAATTGGGAAGACTTTTTTTACCTCCAGCTATTGAAAAAAATAAAGCTCAGGAAAATTTAAGAACTCTCTAAACAAGAAATTTCTTAAATATATTTTTTTTGAGTGCGGGCAACTAAGCTACATGTCCATTGATTCCAAATTAACTATACTTGTCAAAGATCCCAATGAGCTACTTTTTCGCGTTGTAGTGAGTCCGAATTCCCGAATTTATTATTTTCGAACCACCTAATTATTCAGTTTCCATGTATAATATATTCATTTAAGTGATAAACATACCATTGTCTTCATCTCCCTCTGCAACATCTTCTTGTGCTTCACATCCGCGCAATTTGACTCCTTGGTTAACATATCTATTCCAAAGCTTTCCTTTGTTCAAAGTTTTAGGAGTAGTTTTCGTTTTTGGCTTTCCCGAAATAAAATAAACTCCAACTCGTTCGGAAGGAAAAGCGAGCACACTTTCCGTTGCAGCACTCATGAAATAATGCCCTTTAATCCTAAAAAAGTTAAATTTATTTTTAAATGTCTGATTTTATGTCACTACAGTGACAGTTTTCAGAATCAAAAAACTGATATAGAAATACCTATTTTTCTTGTCTGCAAAATTCGCGAAGAGAAAATCCACCACAATTTCTGTTAATTCCTTTCGATTAGATTCATTAATTACATTTTGTGCACTTTTTATTTTAAACAGTAACGCTCTCCCTCTGAGGGTGCTTCCTAGGTGAGCTTGCAATCCCTTCAAACGCATAACGTACTATACAATACATTTGAACTAATGAAGAAAACAATGAAATGAAAAAATTCGTTAAAAAAACTAAATGAGAAAAGCGAATAAAAATTAATAAAATGTATAATGTTACTACATGCCTGAGATTGTGTGTAGGCCGGGCCTACATACTTCTTTTTCAGTTCGTATTACTTTTTTTTTAATTCTTAGAATCTAACTGTAACATTTTTGAAGAGCTTTGGATATTATATTAACTTATTATTATTGATAAGCAATGAGGGAATTCGATAAGCATTTTAGTTGAAAATTGATCTGTTTGGCTGAAGATTTGAATATTTTTTGGAAAGTAGGTTTTTGTTCTGTTGGAAATTAATTTTTCAAAACGAACATTTAATTATTCCATTTTTGGTTAAATATTGATCTTTTTTAGTTGAAAGTTTAACTATTTGTAGGAAATCCATGCATTTTGTTTGAAGGTCGGTTCTTTGGTTAAAAATTCATCTTCTTGGTTGGAAAATATTCTTTTTTGTTAAGTTATATTTTTAAATGAAAATTTAATTATTTTGTTGAAACTTCAACAATTACATTTGCAAGTTCTTCCTTTTTGCTGAAAATTCGACTGCTTTTTTGAAAATTAACTTATTTGTGGCTAATTAACATTTAAGGCTGGAAAATTCAACTTTACTTTATTTATAATTAAAATCTTTTCAGTTGGAAAATCGCCTTTCTTGGTTGAAAATTTAAGTCTTTTGATGAAAATTCGTTTTTTCGTTCCATAAATTCCGTTTTTTTTTTTTGGTTAAAAATTTAACTCTTCTAGTTGAAGATTCAGAATTCTATTTGGAAATTAATTTCCTTGCTTGGAAGTTTGACAATTTTCGAAAAATACGTTTTTTTTTCGGTTGAAAATTAATTTTTTCTAGTGAAAAATCAATTATTCCGTTTTTGATCGAAACTTTATTTTTTTGTACTTATTTTTACTCCGTATTTACCTCAAATCATCTAACTAGAGGTCCTAAAGCCTACCGACGTATTTTTTTAACAATCTCAGGCTTGTATTATCAAAAATATATTCGTAACTAAGCCTGTTTATAGAAACTGAGCCCAATTAAAAAAGCAATTAAAGAAAGCCCATTATTAATATACAAGAATGATGCAACTGATACATACGTTCGGAAAAATTAGGTTTTGCGATTTGTCCAATAATGCTCTCCCAATAATACGATTACTGGTATCAATTATATCAATTTCGAGTGAGTTTCCCCCACTTAATTGCTACGGAAAAGCTTCAGATGCCGAAGCATCATCCTGTATTTCTTTGCCATTAATTTCGGCAGTAGACAAAATAGTCGAACATGAAACATTTTGCCTTTTTCTAGTACATTCTTCAACGATTTGAGGGCTAATTGCTCGTCGTGCTTCTAGGAGTAACGGATCACCGTTTTCGTCAGAATCATTTTTCAGATCTATTCCACTATGATGCATTATATTTTTAAACAAATTCGTTCTTGAATATACTAGTGAAGTGAAACTTTATTTTACTGCTTCAAATTAAACATTCCAGTAAGCTCAAAAATACAAATTGAAATATAAATAAATGCAAACATAATTCAATCAAAAATTAGGCCTGTCTAAAAAGAAAAATTCTATAAATTTGTTTCCTGAGAAACAAAATTTATGAAAACGTTATATTTGAGACTATAAAAAAAATCTTACGTTGTTCTTCAAACTGCAGGTCTGAATTTACAGGGAAAAATTCACCATAATCAGCCTGAAATCTTTCATGGTGGATTTCTGTTCGATTGATCTTCTCTTGTAAAACTTTCATAGGTTACAAAAAAGGGGATTGTCGTAGCAGAAAAAGGAGTTAGTTTCAAGGTATGTAAATATTGTAGGTTATTTTTCTTGTTGTCATTGGAATTGTATATGATACAATTCGTATAATAACTCTTATAAATCGTATATTAACGTCGAATAATGTCTTTTGCTTCAGTTAACCCGCAAATGCAGTCTGGATTGTCGCAAATTGGAGACGAATGACATCGAGGTTCTGTTCGATCAATTTCATGACAAGTCGACTTATGAGAAGCAGCAGAACTGTCTTGGAGGCTGCATCTTCTGTGTACCTGTTAAAAGAAGGAAATGTTTAAAGAAGGCTGAAGAAGCAGAAGCTTGTTACTCAAAACGCCAAAGGTCCTTGGAATACAGGTTACCCAGAATGGCAAATTCGAGTTTCAGGATTTGTAAGTAATCAGTGTGCCAAATCTTCCAAATTTCTACGAAACAATCGGAACTCTTGTGCACCAAAATCGGAAAGTGGATGTTCAATTTGTTAGAAAATCGTGGTGGCCTTCGACAAATCGGATAGAGAGCTGAGTGGATTGATAAAATGATGGATAACATTTCCCAATTTCCCGCATAAACTGGGCATTATAACCGCAAAGACAGTGATGTGAAATACCTCTCCAAAGATCTCAGTATTTCTAAGACGCTTCGAGACTTTCAAATGCAGCATACGAATACAGCAAGAGAAGAACTTCCACCAGTAAATCGTAGGCGGTATCATAAAGTTTTTAGAAAATATTTCAACCTATCCTTCAAGCGGCCTAGGACTGACACTTGCGGGACCTGTGACGAGCTTAAAATGAACGAAAGCAGTGCGAATGATCCTGAAACTAAGAGAGCAGCCACTCGGTTTTTACTGAAACATCACATCAAGGTGTAAAGTAGCGAAAAAATGTTTAAAAGTGACAAAAACAATTACGATAAATATGTTGTGAGCTTTGATCTTCAACGACAAATTGGTCTCCCGGCGTTATTACATTCAGCAATGTACTACTGCAGACAGCTCTGGAAAAGACGACTACTGGATCTGGCCTCAGTAAAGAGAAAATCAAGGATCTCACAGCTATGTTGCCATACATGCCACCCTCTGCTAGGCAGTCTTATGAAAAAATGCTGGAAAATCAGGCATAAATTTGAAAATAGAGAAAAGCATCGGTTTATTTACGTTTTCCGACTTTCCTGATAAAAACTCTTCAATTTTTCACTTTCACTTTTTACACTTTTCTACTTTTCTAATAAAAAGACTTCGATTTTTTCAAATGGAAAAAATGTATTACTTCATTTTCTCAAACCATAAGACCGTTAACTATTCATATTCCTGTTCTCAACCTTCATGTTATACCTAAAATAAATATATGTTCCACGTTTGAGGCACAACATCAATTGAAACTAGATTTTATTCATTCACACGCTTTTTCGTCTTCTACAAACTCTATTTCCTCGGAAGTAAATCCATTTCTTCCATTAAACATTTCTTTCCTGTATTCAGCATACCCATATCTCGGGAGCATATATATATTTTTTTTAATTCAAAGTTAAATTTTTTATTGCGATTTGAAGCCAAATTTCTGATGTGATACAATTCTTACCTCAAAACTGAAACCTAATTTTCTCAAAACCGGATTACCTTTTTTTCATCAAACTTTTTTCCCTTCATTAAACAACTAAACATCTTTGGAATATATTTTCAGTTTTTTTAAAAATTGATTATTTAATTTTTTATCGCTCTCCAAAGACTACTCGGACAGTGTGAAAAAAAATGTCAACCCGATTTTGTTAACTTTGTGCTATATTACCTCATAACTGGAAAGTTATTTGTTATCAAACTTTATTGCTATCGATTCAGAAATGCGTCAGATCAAAAGCGTATTTTTGTTTTTCGTTCTAATTGCGAATTCGATTTTACAAAATGTTTTTTTCCTCTCCTGTAAAAGTGCCATTTGGCCCTTACCTCCTTCTGATCTGCCACCCTTTATTTTTACATTCTCATTGCATTATTTGAATTTAAATAATTATTTTTGAAAACAAAAACTTATCACAGAAGCGTTTCATTTTTGCTCTTTCGATTAAAAATTGGAGAATTTTAACATCTTGATCCTGTGATATGAAAAATTTCACTTCAAACCTCGACACTTCAGAAGTTTTACATATTTTTCGAGATGAATAACTCTCAGGATAAAAAATGGAAGAATCTGGGATTTATATAGAATATTTAAAACAGTTCTTGATCTAATCACCATGTGAATTTTATGTAGGTACATTTCACTGAAATTTTATAATTCGACTCCTTTCAAAATCAGTTCCATATTTTGTACAATAAGGACTGAAAATAGTGTGAATTAATTATGTAAAAAGATCAGTATCATCAAGCTTCGAAGATGTTAAAATAACTAACGTTTGAACGTTTTTGGTTTTAGGAAGTCACGTAATTTACATAACTCATTAATTATGCACTTTATAATCAGTAAATCTTCCATTACATGGCATTTTTAGTCAAGGAAATTAAGTTAAAAAAATAATTCAAATTGAAATGCAGTGCTATATAGATTTGTAGAATGACGAGTTAAATTCGTTACCAAATTCAGTAATTACGTTATCAAAGTCGTACCAAATTTCTAAACCTCACAACAGCAATTCTTGAACTATTTTTAAAATTTTCATTTTAGGAAAAAAACGGTATTAATGCGAAATGTACATGGTGATGAGATTAGGAATTGATTATCATAAGAACTCGTCTCGGAAAATATGAACTGGAACTGAATTGTTAATCATGTGTGTGAATTTGGCACAATTCCTTCAATGAACCTTCAAGGAGTGTAAAATAATTTACATAAATATTGATAACGATTTAACGAAAATGCTCTAAAATTTTTTATTTTGGTTGAAAATATCTGGTTAACGAACTTAACCTTCGTTTTAGCACCCTTGAAAAGTTTCCAAAGGCTGACTCGATTGGACAAATCCTTCAAAAGATAGCGTGGATACAAAATTCAGGTAACCATACAGACATACATGCAGACAGACATACATACAGACAGACATACATACATACATACATACATACATACAGACATACATACAGACATACAGATATACAGACAGACAGACACCGACAAAATTTTATGATTTTCGAACTCTGGGAGTGCCGGAACATAAAGATCCGTTAAAACCAGAGATCGAAAATTTGGACAATTACAATACACTCTCATGAATGAGAATGTAAAAATTATAAATAGCATTTCTCCATACAAATCAACATGAAAAATTACTTTTTGAATTAATAAATAATAATTACTTTAAAGGTCCTCCTTCATCCTAGTACATGTCCCGTTCCGCCCTAGGCCCGAGGCCGGGCGGGACAAGGTCACTCTTTTAATTTTTTGTATTTTTCATTCGTAATTAGTAATTGTTTTATAGCATTCAACTCTTTGGAAAATGTAATATAAATGTTCACATTATTTGAATAATACCTTATGTTTTAGTACTTATTTACAGAAAGCGAGTACTGCCAAGAAAAAAATAAGCCGAAGCAAGGCTTATTGCCCTTACCCCCATGTCCTTGAAGTAATGCGATAAGCGGTTCCGAGGACACGGTTTGGCAGGAAGAGGAGGTGAGTCTAGTGGGTTTTTCAGCTCGAGTCCTACACTCAGTGCGTAAATGAATTCTCATCTCCTCTCTAATAAAAAAACAAAATTCAATTTTTTTGCCAAAAGTCAAGATGCAAATTTCAATCAAATAAATATCTTTTCGTGATTAAAACACCTCGAAGTACATCTGACCCTCTTTAGAGGAACAATCTCAGGGGTTGCCTGCAAATAGCCTTCCCGTGTGGAAAAATTTCGTGGCAGTCTTGAATCATGCTGAAGCCAGTACAGTTTTTTTTTTCTCAAGCCTGTCTATTCACGCGATACTAGCCTGGCGGTGTCTAGCTTTGCTAAGTTTTTGATTCAAACCTTTTGGCTGTCTAGTTCCAGTCTTGGCGCTATCTAGGATTTCGTTAAGAATTTCATATATGAAGATTGTCCAGATCTTAGCTAGTTTCTAGATAGAATTACGGTTCAGACTTGAGCAAAAATTACAGAGGTGAATTCAGAAAGTAATCATTTTTGGATGAAAGATTTCGGAAATTACAATAAACAATTGCAAAAATGCTGAAGCAATAATTAACTGTACACTATTACATATTTAAGATAGTAAGCAATAATTATTGAAGGTGATCGAAATCTTGATACCAGAACTGTATTCTTAAGAACAACTTTTTTACAGAATGTTTAGAAAATTTTTCTTTCAATTGAATTATATAGTAAAGTTATGGGTGGAGTTCCGAAAAGCGCTTACCTCCGATTGATTTGAAACTCCGTATACCTATGTATTTTGACGTGCTGATCACGAATATAATAGTGAAAATGCCCGCAAATTTGATTTTCAAGGTCAAAACCCCAAAAAAATATAAAAATTTCATGTTTTTCCGTTTATTTCAGTAAATAATGAAAATTTACAAAAAGCTTTAAGAAAAAGTTGTAGACCTTTTGAAAATACATATTTTATGTTTAATATGTTTTTACCCTACGACTGACCGTTTTAGAGAAAAGAAGGGAAATGTCGGTACGAAGTGTAGAATTGCTTAGGTCACACACGGCACCCATTCCAACGTGTCATGGGGGGCGGGAAGGCACCCCTATGACTGGAAACAGACATAACTTAGGTTATAAACGACCCCCTTTCCAACGTCTCATTGGGGGCGGGAAAAAACCCCTGTGACTGGTCACAGGAATAACTTAGGTAACACACGACCCCCTTTCCAACGTGTTATGGGGGCGGAAAGGCACCCCTATGACTGGCCACAGAAATAACTTAGGTTACACACGACCCCCTTTCCAACGTCTCATTGGGGGCGGGAAAGCACCCCTGTGACTGGTCACAGGAATAACTTAGGTTACACACGACCCCCTTTCCAACGTGTCATGGGGGCGGAAAGGCACCCCTATGACTGGCCACAGAAATAACTAGGGTTACACACGACCCCCCTTCCAACGTCTCATTGCGGGCGGGAAAACACCCCTGTGACTGGTCACAGGAATAACTTAGGTAACACACGACCCCCTTTCCAACATGTCATGGGGGCGGGAAGGCACCCCTGTGACTGGCCACAGAAATAATTCAGGTCACACACGACCCCCTTTTCAACGTGTCATGGTGGTGGCGGGAAGGCAAACCTGTGACTGGTCACAGAAATAACGTAGGACGCATACCATCCCCATTTGTTCCCTAATGTTTTGTGGAAACATATCTTTTGCCATTGAAACATTTGTTTTAGCATTAATTTGTTTGTGCAGTATTTCTGTGATTTTTGATATTTAATGTCCACCCAGCCTTCCAGGAATTTTTCATACAATTTAAATCGCACCGCTGAACAGTTTGCAGTATTTCTGTCATTTTTCATATTTATCGTCCATTTTCTCGAAAACTATCAGTCGTAGGGTAAAAACATATTCAACATAAAATTTGTATTTTTGAAAGATCTACAACTTTTGTTTGAAACTTTTTTTGTAAATTTTTCTTGTTTACTGAAATGAACGGAAAAAATGAAATTTGTATAGTTTTTTGGGGTTTTGACCTTGAAAATTAAATTTGCGGGTATTTTCACTATCATATTCGTGATCAGCGCGTCAAAATACATAGGTATGCGGAGTTTCAAATTAATCGGAGGTAAGCGCTTTTCGGAACTTTATCCCAGAAAATCAAATATTATTATAAATCATTTATTTTAATTATTTATTGATTGCGTAAATGGTAATTAGGCCTAACTTTCTGGTTATTTGAAGCAATAAACAATCATTATTCCGTAGCTTAATTGCAAGTCAAATCATACAAACTTCATTTTTTTCAATGATTTATTTACGCATCAAACAATTTTAATGTTTAGAAAATTGCTCATGTTTTATTGAAATAAATATTAGGATGTAATGAATTGAAATTCATATCCGACGAAAATGAAAAAATTTTAACTTTCAGATGGCCGACGTGTAAAGGCGACGGGACAAAGTTACAACATATAATAGGAAATTACATCAGAATTTCGACCCCCGGCGTATGTACAAGAGATTTGCGGAAACTCATTTCTTTATTTTCTTTATGTACAGAAACTTTTTTCATATTTTTAATTAACAGCGAAATCTATATATTAGACTTTTATGACATGAAAAATAATTGCATTGTTCAATTTTCAATTATTTCTTATTAAAATGGCCGATCTGTCTAGAAACTAGTCGATCCGAGCGTTATATCTCAGTCTAGCCACTAGATAGTCAGCCTGTGGCGCGCCCATGTCGACTCAAGGCCGGCTAGACGGAAACAGTACAGCGCCAGGAACTTTTTCCACACCTGTTGTTCATGTAGCGCGTACATCGAACCGTAAACAGCCAGGGCCGCCTGAACCGTTTCCATATTATTGCGCAATCTACTTGACTGAGTAGTAGTTGCATCGCGTCCCTTCAGAGGCGCAGTCGCAACCGTCTCTCGTCCTGCCTCCTGAGAAACTGTGGGGACCAGCATTTCTAGGAATTCATGAGACGCGTGCGATCGCGTGTTCCTCTAAAGAGAGTCTGGTGTACCTGTATTTGAAGTTATTCATTGGAATCGGCTACCCTGGGTTCTGCTGACAACGCAGTCAAAACCGAGAAATGGAATTTGATTTTCTCTGCTTGATTACCAAAATGGCGGGATACAATTTTGTAATATTTACCGAAAGGCAAACTTCTTGAAGTCTCGTTTTGATACATAAATTCAAGAAATAGTATAAGACCTCGAAAACTAATCTTAAAACGTGAAACTTACATGTTTCATTAGAAAAAAGCTAGATTTTTCCTAAAATTTCTGCTATCGAAACTTTATGCCATCAAATTCCGCTTCACATTTGAAAAAATAGGGTACCGATGGGTTCCTTAGGATGTTTGATTTGACCTATGAATGCGCCTTTTTGTGCCTTTTTCTATTCTGAAGAAAAAACAACAAATAACTGTGTGTGCACGCATGGAGCCGTACGCTCGATATAACTGCAATGCGCGAAGGGCCAAGCACTACCAAAAGTGGTCAAAATTCGATTTTACGGCGATTTTGACGTTAAAAATTACAAATTCAGAATAGCGGAACCAATACGGTAGCCGAAATTGTAAAATTTTCATATATTTATCTGAAACTTGGTATAAGGAAGTTTTGGGGTCGTTGATTTTGAATTTGACGTCAAAAATTACAAAGTCAAAATGGCGAATCCTAAAATTCTGAATCAACAAAACTAAAAACCCCCTTACATAATGTTTCAGACAAATTCGACGCAAAATCGAATGTTTGCCACTTTTGGTGGTTCTTGGCGCATAGTACGTAATTAGGGGTCTGAAATCGTACTGCAACCTCCACGTGGTCGGTCCTGTAAACTACAATTTTTTTACGCTGATTGCAGGCGTTCTGCTATAAAATTTTTTGAGTTATTAGTTCATCTTCATAATTTTGCAGTCAGCGACCTTTAAATTATACTCGAAATCAGCGACCCCAAAAACTCCCTTATAACAAATTTCAGACAAATATATGAAAATTTTAGAATTTTGGCCATCATATTGCTTGGCACTTCGTGCTTGCAGTTATATCGAGCGTACGGCTCCATGTGTGCACACACAGTTATTTGTTGTTTTTTCTTCAGAATAGGAAAAGGCACAAGAAGGCGCACTCCTAAGTCAAATTAGACATCCTAAGGAATCCATTATCCCCTCACTTTTCCAAATGTGAAGCGGAATGTGACTGCATGGAGATTCGACAGCAGAAATTTTATCTTAAAAGTGTATCTCGTCATTTTAGTAATTTAAGCAGACAGAATCAAGTTCCATTTTTCGACTTTGACTGTTTGTCAACAGAACACAGGGTAGCTGACTGATATAAAACTTCAAATACGGGTACCTCAAGGTATTTCAATCACAAAAATACATTTATTTGATTCAAATTTGCATTTTGAATTTTGAGCCAAGAATTGAGATCCTGGCCGATAGTGTTATGGGGTGCTTGTTTATCGTGACTCCGTGTGCCACTCGGAGAAAAGGAGATTGAAGAATTGAATATTTAGTATACGAATTGTTCAATGATTACCAAATTTCAGGAATAGATGTAGAAGATACGGGAAGGAATGTGAAACTGCAGATTATTTATCAAAAAATTTTATCTCTCCTGCATAAAACCTCAACTTTCAGTACTTCGAAGTTATTGTTCACACTTTCACGTTATCAACTACAATTGAAGTACACTGCAATCCTGCTCCACCGGATCCTGATATAACGGATAAGCTGGTCAAGGGGGGCGAGAGTGAGGCACTTGCAAGGTCAGCGGAATTGCGTAGTTTACGGTTCAGCATTATATAAGAAGCCACAAGTAAGAAGGAGAAGAAGAGAGGTTTGAAGAGTTCCGATTTACCGTGAAGGCCATTGAGGGTACCCCCGAAATGCCGAGTGAAGCAGGAACCCAGTGTACGTCAACCTTTGCACAAATGTAAAACTAAAGTATCTCCTAAAATGTGCGTTTTCTCAAAAAAGAGTAGTTGAACAAATTAGAGACGCGGAGATTTTCGTCTTAATATATTCGGATGAACGCCCTTTCGAAACACTTAGAAAATCGAGGCTGATCTCTTAATCAGTTGTTTGTTATTAACAAAAAACTTGAAATCGCATCGCTTTTTCAATACGTTTGCTTGGATTCTTACTTTCGATTAAGTGATAGGCAAAAACTGCATATAACTTTGTATTTGAAATATGCTCTTAGCGAATATCCTACGACAAATAGTTTACGAAATATGAAATTGTTAATTAACATTGTGTGTTTTCAGTGAAGACAAAGCGATGATGAATTTTCATTGGTGTAAACAAAATCGCGGTCGGGTTGTTGCGATTTGATTCTCAAATAGTATAGTTCAAAGCATTGAGTTACTTTTTTTTTTATTTCAGAATACAAAAATGACAGGGGGGTGGGGAACCCTTTTTTTTGTTCAAACATTCATATTTGGTACGAAAAAATCGGTTGAGTTCAATTTCGCTCAATTAGCTGACAGACTGTGCATACAAAAAGTATGTTCAAGATGTCAACAAAATTTTTCACATTCTTTATGACAGATCGCTATAAACAATAATGTTCATTCCATACGTAAAGCTGCCAGGAAATCCTGAAGAAATATTGTGTATAAATCAAACTTTTCAGTACTTTAAAAGAATGTGCATCTAAATATTTCAAGACAGAGATCTCCGTATCTCTAATTTGTTCAAGCAGAAACCCTAATTTGACTGTAATAGAATGTATATTATAGATTTATAGCATAAATCCGATGTATTGCTAAATTCAATGCAGAGATCAAGTTAAAATTGAACATCAAAATCAATTTTAATTTAATCTTTTCCAAACGGATGAACTCGCCTACCATATCCTAATTCAATTACCTCTATATAACGATATTCGAAAACAATGGAACCGAAATTTCGGTACACGTAGGCACTTCTTTTTTATTTACTAAAACCAATTTTGATCGGAGAGAATTACGTTAACTGAAATTTGATCATTTTGTCAAAGAGTCCATCTTTCAGAATTTTTATTTTTTTGTTCAGAAAAGATTATTGGCAATGTGCGCTACCTTTTCCATTAATGATTTTTTTAGGTAAACCATTTTTTCAACAAGAAGTTTCATATTTTTTGTTTTGAAATAACTATCTGAATTCAGTTAAAAAAATTATATGTACATATATTTTTTCTGGAATTATTTTTATCAATTATATTTTCAGAAATGCAATTCAAAATTTAGAGAAGAATATGAAGTGAAAAACATTTGAATGTTTCCATGAAAATTAAAGTTTAATACTTTTTGTGTTTATTTATTAACTGATTAATTTTTCCACACTATTAAATGACACAAAGATTGAATAATAATTCATTATAATTCATTTATAATTTATATCATAAAAGTTTGTTCATATTTAAAATACCTCCATTCTAAATACCTATATGATTTTTCTAATTATATGCCCATATGTTTTGATTTTCATTTTAGGGCAAAATTGTCATTCCTACTTAAATCGAGGATATTCATTGATTATTTATTCCTGGCGCGTATGAACTGTGTTCTATACAATTCAATATTGCACTCAGATTTTTTTTCAGTTTTTTACAATATCATTAAAAGGTCGCTCAAGTCAATTTTCGGGCAAAACTGCTCATTCTTAATTGCGCGCGACAAGCATGCTCAGCGGCATCTCTCTTTCGGGAAAAATGTTTAAGTTCTCGTCGAAGTGGAAAAACAGCGGCAATTCTCACAGGATGGATTATCACATCTGCGGCATCTCTCACCAGTGGCAAGTTATCCCAGCGGCTTTTCTCATCTGGAAAGAATGTTCGAGTCCACATCAAAGTGGCAAAACTGCGGCAAGTCTCTCAAGACAAACTGTTACATCTGCGACATCTCTCATCCGCGGCAAGTCTGCCCAGTGGCATCTCTCATCCGGGAAAAATGTTCAAGTTGTCGTCAAAGTGGAAAAACTGCGGCAAGTCTCACAGGATGGATTATCATATCTGCGGCATCTCTCACCAGTGGCAAGTTATCCCAGCGGCTTTTCTCATCTGGAAATAATGTTCGAGTCCACATCAAAGCGGCAAAACGGCGGCAAGTCTCTCAGGACTAATTGTCACATCTGCGGCATCTCTCATCCGGGAAAAATTATCAAGTTCGGATCAAAGTGGAAAAATTGCGGCAAGTCTCACAGTATGGATTATCACATCTGTGGCATCTCTCACCAGTGGCAAGTTATCCCAGCGGTTTTTCTCATCTGGAAAAAATGTTCGAGTCCACATCAAAGCGGCAAAATGGCGGCAAGTCTCTCAGGACTAATTGTCATATCTGCGGCATCTGTCATCCGGGAAAAATGGTCAAGTTCAGATCAAAGTGGCAAAACTGCGGCCAGTCTCACAGGACTAAATGTCAGATCTGCAGCAAGTCTCTCAGGATAGATTGTCACATTTGCGGCATCTCTCACTAGCAGCAAGTCTCCTCTGTGACATCTTTCGCCAAAGAAAATTCTGTAAGTAGTTGTGAAGTTTGAAAGAATGCAGCAAGTCTCCCAAGCGGCATCCCTCCCCCAAGAACATTTTCTAAGTAGTTCTGCAGATGGCGAAACTTTTGCAAGTCTCCCCAGCGGCATCTCTCTCACAAGAAAACGTTCTCACTAGTTGTAAAGATAAGAAAACTGAAGATGAAAAAACTGCAACAAGTCTACTCAACGGCATCTCTCCCCTAAGAACATTTTCTAAGTAGTTCTCAAAATGGCAAAACTGCGGCAAGGCTCTCCAGGGGCATTTATCGCCCGAAGAAATTGTCTAACTGGAGGGACTAGCTGCAGTTTTACTATCTTCAGAACTACTTTAAAAATGTTCTTTGGGGAAGAGATGCCGCTGGATAGACTTGCTGCAGTTTTGCAACTTTAAAACTACATAGAAAATGTTCTTGGGGAGGAATGCCGCTCGGGAGACTTGCCGCAGTATTGACATCTTTAGTCCTACATATAAAATGTTGTTGGGGGAGGGATGCCGGTGGGGAGACTTGCCGCAGTTTTGCCATCTTTACAATTAGTAGGGAAATTTTCTTGGGCGATAGATGCCGCTGGAGAGACTTGACGCATTTTTTCCATCTTTACAACTGCTTCGAAAATGTTCTTTGGGGAAGAGATGCCGCTGGGGAGACTTGTTGCGGTTTTATAATCTTTCCAACTACTAAGAAAATTTTCTTGGGGAAGAGATGCCACTGGGGAGACTTGCCACAGTTTTGCCACCTTTAGAACTACTTAGAAAATGTTCTTTGGCGAGAGATGCCGATGGGGAGACTTACCGCTGGTGAGAGAGGCCGCAGATGCGATAATCCATCCTGTGAGACCTGCCGCAGTTTTGCCACTTTGAAGTGAACTTGAACATTTATCCCGGATGAAAGATGCCACTGGGGAGATTCGCCGCTGGTGCGAGATGCCGCAGATGTGACAATTAGTCATGTGCGGCTTGCTTCAGTTTTGCTATTTTATATGGACTTGAAAATTTTTTCCGGATAGAGAGCTGCCGCTGGCGAGACAGTATGTCCTGGGAGACTTGCCGCAGTTTTGCCATTTTTATTTGGACCTTAAGAAATGTTTGTAGGGGGAGAGATGCCGCTGAGAGACTTGCCACTGGCGAGAGATGCCGACAGAATGTCAATTTCAATGTGAGAAATGCCGCGCGGGAGGGAAGCCGCTAGGTAGAGATGCCGCAGTTGTGACATACCGCATATGTACCATGCTGCAAGTGTGCCATGCCGCAGATGTAACATACCGCAGGTGTGACTTGCCGCAGAAAGAATCGCCGCATCTAGATATGGACCCATTTTTTTCATATTTTTATAATAACATTTAAAGGTCACTCAATGCTATTTTAGGGCAAATTGGCTATTCTTTATTAAATCTATGCTATTTATTGATTATCCATTGCTGTCGCGCATAAATTTTGTTCATTACAATTCAGCATTGCACTTACATTTTTTCCAGATTTTTACAGTGACACTCATAGATAACTCAGGGTCATTTTCTCAATAAAAAAAAAAAAATTGATTAGCATTTCGAACTCGAAAGTTCATTGCCTCACTACCCGATTCGGGTAGTGTTTCTAGGTGGATAAGTACTACCAGTGTGGGTCCACCACTCCCACGACGGGTCAACAACACGCAGTATTCCCTGAACGGTCACCCATCCAAGTACTAACCGCGTCCAACACTGCTTAACTTCAGTGATCTAACGGGAACTGGTGTTTTCAGCGTGGTATCGCCGTTGACTCTCAATAAAATGTTGATTAATTGAATTTTCCTTATTTTTTACGGAAAAACTGTGTCAATTTATTCACTTCAGCAAAAAAAAAAAATTAGTCAAGTTGTTGCTAACACTTGCATTGCATATTAGATGGTAGTTTATCGCCAACTAAGTTTTCCTCTTTCTTTTCTGAAAGGTGAATCATTACCCCTTCCTCTGCACTTATGATAATTAATTTTTTGTAATAACAATTTGACAACGGAACTTGATCATATATTCATAGAGCTGCGATATCATGGTAAAAATATAAGTGTAATATTGAATTGTAAGGAACACAATTCATACGTGCCAGAAATAAATAGTCAATAAATAGCATCAATTTGATTAGGAATAGCAATTTTTGCCCTAAAATAGCCTTGCACGAACTTTGAATGTAATTGTGAAAACCTGAAAAAAATTTGAGTGCAATATTTAATTGTAAAGAGCACAGTTCATACGCGCCAGAAATGAAAAGTTGATGAACAGCGTCAATTCAATTGGGAATGAGAATTTTTGCTCTAAAATTGTCCCTATTATGGGAAATAACTCAGAATTTTGGTTATATATAGAAAAATGTTTCAAACAAAAGTTCAAGGGGATAGAAAAGGTCAATTACTGGTACCAGCGACATTGACCTTGAATTCGATTTTTAAGATTATTTGAAGGTCAAACTGATTTTCTAAAATGGGAACTCCTACTTTCGACCCCAAATTTGGAATGAGTTAGAAATTTTATGTTCAAAATGATATGTTTATAAAGTTCAGGGCAAGTAGGCTGGAGGTCAACTTTGCAATAATGTTTAAATAATTGGTTTCAGCTCGGAATTGAGCTTGAGAAAAGCAAGAAGTTGAGCTTCAAATAACCGTGAAAATCGAATTCCAGGTCCAGATCGTTAATACCAGTAGTTGACCAACCTCAATTCTGAGCTAACACCTATTATTTAAACATTATCGCAAATTTGACCATCATCCGACCTCGTCATGACCTTCATAAAAATATGACAACGCACTCAAAATTTCCCGCTCTTTTCAAATTTGGGGTCGAACGTAGGGGTTCCCATTTACAAAAATCACTTTGACCGTCAAATAACCTTGAAAATCAAATTTAAGGTCAAGCTCCATGGTGCCAGTAGTTGAGCCCCTCTGCCCCCTTCAACTTTTACGACCTATCCGGGAGCCTGAAGAATATGTATGCAAAATTTGGTTCCGATTGGTCAAAAACTTCTTTGGGGAAGGGAATGGAAAAATAAGAGATTCTCCAAATTGAAATTTAAAAAATCATGTTTCAGATACTTTTATATTTTCAAGCCACTTCCCTGAAGCATGCAAAAAGTGGGAGTTGAGAAACGAAAATTGCCCAAAAAAGGAAAAAAGGTCGACCTATCTCATATGCTACATGTATATCGACCTACAAGTCAAGTGCAATCACCCTGTTGTCACCTTGCAATCACTTCAATCACATTGCGATTTCACAGTGCAATCATGCAATAAGTGTACACCGAATTTTGAAGTTATGTACCCTTCATAAATGCGTTAACCGTTGCATAAATGACAAACTATAGTCTCTCCTTAATAGTGCGTTCCCTCAAAAAAGAATAGAAAGCATAAATTACTATACTTTCTAGCATGAATATAGGAAATCTATACATCGTGTCTCAGTTAAATATATAAATTTATTAAAAATCATTTTTTTATGGAACGCGTAGTTTTTTCTTCTTTCATAAAAACAACATTGGAAATAAAAAATACAATTTTTTGGGCAAACTATGAGAAGACAAAAATTATGCACCCAAAAAACGTCCACAATTTTAGTTAACAATCACAAATTGATAGACAAACGTTGTTCATGCAAAGGAGATCTATAAATTATTTGTTAATTATGTTTAGGTAGAATGCGTATTTTTTGTTCAAATCGTGGAGAATAACATTGAGAATGAATTCATTAATTCTTCTGAAAAAACGACACAAGATGTAATAAAATGTTAATTAATAAAATTGTTTTTCTTTTCTCCGCACTTTTTTTAATTATATAAAGACAAGACAATAAGAATACATTTGTTCTAATATCAATTCATTTTATGAATTGTGATAATATGAATTTATTGAAATGATACATTCTTTACGGTAGCCGAGAATAAAAGTTAATATAAAATCAAGTACAAATATTAAAGTAATCATGAATAATGAAATTTTTACTTTTTTGTAATATCTGAGTAAGCATCTGGATTTCCAGGTCGAGGTACAGAAATAAATATAAGATACAGTTGATATAATAAAGTTGAACTCGGTGTTGGAAAGTTGGCAGTGTCGACAAAATCCAGTGCGAAGCACGAAATACGTGATGAGAATGTTTTTAGGGGTCGTGAATAAATTACGTAACGCAGTTTTCCGACAATTTTGACCCCCAAACCCCCCTATGTAACGCTTTTTCAGACTTTTCCCTGTAGTTTTTCACCATTGTGTAACATTAAGCTAGACCCCCCCTCCCCCCAAAAAGTGTTACGTAATTTATGCACGAGCCCTTACTAAAGCCGAAGGAACTTTAACAAAAGATAATTCAAAATCACCAAATGACAATTGTCGATGCTTTGACCTTTAATTTTGAAAGGTCTGTGCACAAATATGAAGAAAGTACAAAGGTCGAGCTTGCAGCGTGAGGTAAATATATATTCGAGCGCAAAACGCGAGATCCAACAGACGCGCGCCCTAGGTGCGCTCAAACTTTCGAGCTGCGTGTCTCGCGCGATGAGAATGCGCTTGCTCAGCGGGCAAATTTTTAATGTTATTTTCCACGATTGAAACAAGTACTACGCATATTATGAAGGAATAATCACCAATAAATTAGACCCTTGTTAGATGAATATATTTTTTTTATATCTCATTGTATCTTGTGTCGTTTCATTCAAGAATCTAACATTTTTATTTTGCATGATTTAAACGAAAACTACGGCTCTCATAAAAGAAGCGGTCAACAACAAATATTGTAGATATTTTTGTATTAAATAATTTTGCCATGAAGTATTTGATTCAATCTTATTTCGTATTCAAAAAAAATTCGAAGTTTTTATTCTCAAAGTTCTTTTTAGCGTTCTATCAACAAATGAATTATAGCAAATTTTTAGCTTTTTTTTGTTGAATTATTTTTGTCTCTTCATTATTTTTCATCTTGTATAGCTTAGACGAAAAATGAAGTTCTTCAGTTTCTGAAAAGAATTTTCGATGGATAAAACTAGAAGCGTTGGTCAAAAAAGGTTAGTTAACGAACCCGACCTTTCTTTTGGGTCCCTGCCAAAGTGTGCCAAAAGGCGATCCAATCCTTTGAGTACAACGGCGACGACAGACAGGCACCATCATAAAACATGTTTTTTCAGATTCAGGCTTTGTGCGTGGTGAACAAATTTATGAATCAAAGAATTTATACTGGTGATACTGAGTAAGTACATAATGATCAACTATATTATGCATTAATACGTATGTATGTATTTATATTGAATCTCTCCCTTTTACGGATTTGAGTGCCTCCGCTCCCTGTACATATATTTACATTTCATCCTCAGTCTAACTTAACCGCTGCTTATTATTATATTCTAATGCGTTTTCGATTTTCAATAGCGTTAATATCGTTAAAAGCGTGCGACTATATCGTATGTAATGTATCGTAATTTAATGTAATTGTTCAAGTTAAATTGTGTATATGTACCAGCAATATACTTGTGAATTGTATGATATGTGTAAGCATGTGTTTGTTAGTAGTGGATGACCTCCCACAGAATCAGTTTGTAGCAAGAATGTTTTTTTTTGCTAACGCACGAAATTTTACATGACTGGGATGTAGAATTCACATATCTAGAGAGGTGGACTTTGTTTTCTAGGATTGAAACTGTACCTAACAGTTCCACTCATTTTACCAGACTGGTAGGTAATCGACATCTCATTTCACTCAACTGTCAGGTAATCTCTAATATCATGTTGTATCATTTCTTACTGAATCGCGAATTAAATTTCAATGAATTTATATTAATAATTCATATTTTCACATCAAAAATTACCCTATTTCATTGTACATGACTGAAAGTGAAATTTTAATATACTGCCGTAATGTCCTGCGTTTACCGAACTAAGTTATGCAAAATTTAACGCACAAATTTTCTCCGTGTAATAACAATAATAATAATACTATTCTTTTTAAACTTCTTCAAATCTAAAAATGAGCGACCTTCCAGGGCTTCTGTTTTCTTTCACCACCAAATGCATTTTCAACGATTTAAAATTAAGAATGTTTGCTAGTTACTTTCCTTTACGCAGGATCACCCGTTTGGCTCTGCCCTCTTCCCTTGCTTTCTCTTACTTCTTTCAGCTTTTTCATCCACGTCACTCCCTGTCCATCATCGTCCAAAATCCATCTTACACAATCATCCACACTCAACTGTCTATCTTTCTCTTCTGTACACCCTATTCCATTTGTCTTCCTTTTTCATCTTTTGCAAATATTCTGGTTCCGTCAACCCTTTGACCTATACCATCTATTGTACCTCGGATTTATAATTTTTCTCCATCTCTCTTCTCCGTGTCTCACTAATAGCTCTAATTCTATGTTCGGCCAATCCAGACCCCCTTCCTGTATATCACAAACCCTCCTCATTTTTTTCTTTTCTTCCTCCCATTTCGAATTTCCCAAATTGCCTCTCGTCTCCTTGTTCCGATCTTCGTCTAAGCATACTTGTGCTATTCTGCTCCCCTCTCCCCTTTTCAGCTTCTCTTCAAACTTCAAGGCTCTCTTAATTTGTCTAGTTACAATTTTTTCCCTTCCCATTTCTTCCCTCATCATGTATCCTGGGCAACCCTAACTAACACCCATTACCCATCTCAAAAATCTCTCATGCATGCTTTGCACTTTCCCATGTTCTTTTCATCCGCGAACCTCCACTGCATAACACAACACCCCTCAAACCAACGCATCAAAGAACCAAACCCTAATTCTCCAATCGTCATTGAACCTTCTCTTTCCTATACCTCATAATTGTCCCATTACTTTACTCGCACATTCGATTCTTTTCTTCACCTGCACCTCTTCCCCCCCCCCCCCTCCTGCCTCAAACCAAAAACCTAAGTTATCATTAGTTTTATCCTTTTCTCATCGTCTGCTAATAGAACTACGTCGTCCGCAGATGCTAGAGAGTATAGCTTGCTATTACCCAAGATCGTCCCCCCTTTCCCTTTCGCTTTAACTTCTCCTCTAGGTCTGCCAGCAGCATATTGAAAAGTAGTGGACTCAACGGGCACCCTTGCCTTAGACCTCTTCCTTTCCGGAAAAACTCCCCCTCTCCCCCTATCTTCATCCTAATCCTGGTTTCAGTAGAAATTTCCTTCATCCTCTCCACCAGCCCTTCTTCCATTCCCCTCTCTTTCATTGCCTGCCATAGCACTTTTCTATTTACTGAGTCAAAGGCTGCTTTAAAATCTACGAACAAAGCGACTAATTTCCCTTTTTTTCTCCCTTAGTTTCTCTTAACCAAGTAGTTGAGTACGTAAATGTTGTCTACTGTCCCATCCCTTCTCTAAATCTCGTCTGATTGTGTGGGATACTTTGCTTCTCTTCTATCTGATTCTCTAACCTTTTTCTTGGAATTTCTGCGTATATTTTATAACCCACTTGCATGGAAGTGATCCCTCTGTACTCTTCCACCTTCATACCTTCTCCTTTCTTAACAAGCGTTACCACCAGCCCTGTCATTCACCCCTCGGGCTACCCTTTTTCTTTCCGGATCTTGTTGTAGATTTTCCACATCCCTTCCCTAATCCCTTCTCCTCCATACTTTATCGCGTCATTCTCCATACCATCCTCTCCTGTAGCCTTGTTTCTTTTCTGTCTATCTATCGCCTCATTCACTTCTTCTCTTGTTATTTCGTTCCCTTCCTCCATTTCTCCCTGGACGATCCTTCTATTTCCCCCTTTGATCCTATTTTATTCTCCCCCCAACAGGCCCTTAAAGTAATCCGTCCACTCACCCATTTCTATTTCTTCAATCACGCCCTTCCTTCCTCCTCTTTCCCTATTTATCACATCCCAGGCCCTGCCTTCTTTGATCTCTTTTTCTGCTTCTTCCTTGTTTTTTCTCCTTTTTCCTTTGCTTTTTCCTTTCCAGCATTCTTTCATGTTCTCTCCTTCTCCTATTGTACTCCGCCTTCTCTATTTCTCCTTTCCTCCATTTTCTTACATACTCTTTCATTCTCTCTTTACTTTCCCTGCATTCTTCGTCCCGCTAGCCTCTCTTCCCCTCTTCTCTTTCTTCTTTTGCACCTATCTCATCCCTTACCTTCTCAATCGACCCTTTCAACCATTCTATTAACGAGTCTACTTTCTCCTCCTTTCCTTAGCTAACATTCTCCTTCTCCATTTTTTTTAAACTCTTTATATTGATCTACCCCCCGGACTGCGCTTATGAACGCCACCTTCCAGTGTAGCTATTACTGGGAAGTTCTCGGATCCTATCTCATTCCCCACATTCATACTGCATACCATATTCCTCATTCTTTCTTCCGCCAGGATGTAGTCTATTACTATTTCTCCCTAAACTATAAATGTGATCTCTCCCTTCTCATCTCCTTTCATATTGCCATTACATATGAACCATCCTGTTTCTCCTATTACGTCTAGTAACTTCCTCCCCTCCCGGTCTATCTCCTTATGTTTGGAGCTCCTTATATACGCCTCCTCTTCTTCATCGCAGGTCCCTCCCACTTGCTTTCCAGTCCAGGCCTTTAAGTCGCCTCCTATCAGAACCAACTCTTCCTTCTTTTCCTTCATCCACCTCCTTATTACTCTCCAACCTACACTACCGTCGGAAATTGTGCGCACAACTCGTGCGAGCGCTATTAAAAATCACTGCTGACTTCGAACCACGATATTTCAGCAAAAAAAAGAGACAGGGCATTTTTTAAAAAACAGTTGGAAAGCTCATGAAATTCCACATCTATTAGTACCCAACAAATATTTTTTCGACCTTCTGAAAATAGTACCGCACTTGAAAAGTTCAAAAAAAAAATTCAAGATTTTCTCAAATTTTTTACCTCAAATTCAACTTTTTGCACGACCTAGGAAAATTTTTTCAAAGATCTGAAAATTATACGACACTGAGCCTGAAATCTTATCTTTGATTTAAGCACAGAAAAGTTTTAAATTCTTCATGGGTGCCCGAGATATGATTGAAAATGTTCAATCGTATCTGAGATCAATTTTAATCGACGATCACGGTTCTCGGCTGGTCTTCTACTCGCCTCCTTCGTTGAGGCAGGACCGAAAAGGCCACGCACAGAGGTGGTGCCTAAGTGGACATTGTCCTATTCTTTAATATAAAGATAATATTAGATTCAAATAATTGTTAACAATCACAAATAACAATAAATATTTTTTTTCGTTCACCATAATTTGAAATAAAAATCACTAATGAAGAGAACCAAAAGTATAAGAGGCACCACCTCTGTGCGTGGCCTTTTCGGTCCTGCCTCAACGAAGGAGTTGAGTAGAAGACCAGTCGAGAACCATGATCATTGATTAAAATTGAGCTCAGATACGATTGAATATTTTTAATCATATCTCGGGCACCCATGAAGATTTTTCAAGTTTTCTTGGCTTCAATTGAAGATAAGATTTCAGGCTCGATGTCGTATAATGTTCAGATTTTTGAAAAAATTTTCCTAGTTCGTGAAAAAAGTTGAATTTGAGGTAGAAAATTTGAGAACATCTATAATTTTTTGTTTGAACTTCTCAAGTGCTGTACTATTTTCAGAAGGTCAAAAAATTTTTTGTTGTGCACTAATAGATGTGGAATTCCATGAGCTTTCCAACTGTTTTTTAAAAAATGCCCTGTCTCTTTTTTTCGCTGATATATCGTGGTTCGAAGTCAGCAGTGATTTTTAATAGCGCTCACACGAGTCGTGCGCACAATTTCCGACGGTAGTGCACAACATCCCCTCTTCTTCTATATACACAAACCACCGCTATTTTGACTTTTCCAATTATAATCCTCCTCTTACCATTGTTCCATCCTTTTCCTGCCTGTCCTCCTCTGTTCTTCCTTTTATTGCCAGTTTTTTGCTCACCCCTGAGAACATGCCGCCAATCACTCTACCTTCCACGTGTTCCTTTCTTGCTTCTTGCATTGTCCACGCATACCCTTAAGGTAACATCCTTTTCATCCCCTTCCAATCCTTCTCATCTGCCCAGGTTTCGCTCATCATAATCACATCCCACTTTTCTTACTTCCGCCAAAAACCTTCATTCTTATTTTCAAGCGCTTTTTGGAAATCCCTCTGTTTGATCTCTGAACTCTTTTGCATCTTCCTTGTTTCTACCTTTTTTCAACTCTTTTTCCCTTCTTCCTAATTCCTACAGATTCCTCGTTCCAGAACCAATCCTCCCTATTTATCCATGATCTGTCTTTCCCCATCCATACCATGCGCTCCTTTTTCCTCTATACCAATGACCTCTGATCTATTTGCCATCTCTTTTCCCTCTACCTCCATGTCAGATCCTCTTCACATCTTTCCCTTCTTCCTTTCAATAATTTTTTGTTCTCCATAATTTTCTTTTTCTCATCCTCTCTCCCTACTTTTACTATAAACAGTCCTTCTTTTCCTTCCTTCGCCCCTCGTATTCTCTTAACTCCTTCTACCCTTACCTGGACTCCAATATCTCTCAGAAGATTTATGATTGCCATCTCCCCTGTTTCATTCTCCATTGTCAATCCCTTACCTACTATGTTATTTTTCCTCTTTGCCCTTTCTTTCCCTTCCAATCTCCTTTCAATGTCACTTAGTCTCTTCTTCAATCTTTCATTCTAATTTTGCACGTTCTTATTACTCCCTATCTCTATTTCCGCATCCTCTGTTTCTTCCCCCATATGCTCATTCCTCATTTCTAAGTTGTTTACCCGTTCTTCCAACTGTTTTATCTCACTATTTCTCCTTTCGTCATCCTCTTTCAGTCTATTCACTATGCTCTCTAGCTTACGCCATACCTAATCCTTCTCCCCTTTCCATAGGTCATCCCAATCTTCCCACTTTTCTCTTACTTTTCTCACTTACCCCCTTGCATCATTTCCCTGCCTATTCATGTCATCCAGTCTTTTCCTTGTTTCCTCTCTGAACCTTTTTATGAGAGCCTCTAGTTTTTCAAACATCCCTCCATCCCCCCTATCTCTATCTGGTGTTTTCCGTTTAGTGAGTGTAGTCCTGACTTTCTTGCTTTCCTTGTCCGTTTCTAACTCATTGTCCCCTTCCTCTCTTTTTCTTTTTTCTTCCCCCTCACTATGGTTACGCTCACTTTCTTTCGCCATTCGTCTAAACTCATATTCGAGCCCGCGCTGCCCAGCTTGTTAAGGAGCTGTAGGTTACAGGGCCTCCCGCCTTCATGCCCCGTACCTGAATCCCTTCTCTCTACCGTCCAGTTGGTCAGACGGACAACTGTGCACGTCTAAATTCCGACGTGCACAGTTGTCCAAGTACCATCTGTGCACGTGCATAGTTGTCCAAATGACAACTGTGCACGTCGAAATTTAGACGTGCACAGATGGACTCCTGTGCACTTTAACGTGCACAGATGTCACTTTCCTAACTGTGCATGTGCACAGATGTCACTTGTCCAACTGTGAACGTGCACAGATGTCCCTTGTCAAACTGTGCACGTGCACAGATGTCCCTTGTCCAACTGTGCACGTGCACATATGTCCCTTGCCCAACGGTGCACGTGCACAGATGGCACTTACCCAACTGTGCACGTTTATGTTCTTACGTATCTATGTATAATAAATTTTTAACAGTTAAAATTATTCAATCCTGGTGGAATGGAGCGTATTAACTTTCTTAATGTTAGTTTGAAAATATTTCAAATATTATTTTTAAGAAATTATTCTTTTCAAATTATTAAAGATATATGAAAATCTCTCTTTGTTCGACCTGAATGCCTCCAATTTGCTGAATGCCTTGCTTTCTCTCAATCCCTTCAATTCTCGGCATTTCTTGAAATCTGTGAATTCTTCGAATTTTTTGAATTCTTTGTATTCTCTGAATTTCTTGAACTCTCCAAATTACTTAAATTCTCTGAATTCCTTGAATTCTCTGAACTCCTGGAATTCTGTGAAACCTTGAGTTCTCAGAATCTTTGAATTCTTTGAATTCCTTGAGTTCGTTGAGTTTCTTCAATTCGCTGAATGCCTCCAATTCGCTAAATGCCTTGCTTTCTCTGAATTCCTCGAATTCGTTAAATTTGTTGAATTCGTTGAATTTGTTGAATTCTCTGAATTCCTTGAATTTGTTGAATTCTTTGAAATCCTTGAATTTGCTGAATTTCTAGAATTCGCGGAATGCCTTCAAATTTGCTGAATGTCTAGAATTCTCTGAATCCCTTGAATTCTCGCAATTCCCTGAATTATCTGAATAACCTGAATTCTCTGAATTTCCTGAATTCTCTGAATTCCCTGAATTCTATTACATCGTTGAATTCGTCGAATTCTCAGAATTTCTCGAGTTCTTTCAATTCTCTGAATTCTTCGAGTTTGCTGAATTTCTTGGATTTGCTAAATGCCTTCAATTTGCTGAATACCTTGAATTCTCCGAATCCCTTGAATTCTCTGAATGCAAGAAATTCTCTGAATTCTTTGAACTTCCTGAATTATTTAAATCGTCCGAATACCCTGGATTCGTTGAATTCTCTGAATTACTTAAGTTTTTTGCATTCCTTCAATTCGCTGAATGCCTCCAATTTGCTGAATGCCTTGCTTTCTCTGAATCCCTTGAATTCTGTGAATTCTTCGAATTTTCTGAATTCTCTGAATTCCTTGAACTCTCTGAATTACTCAAGTATAACCCTTACGTAAGGACATAAACGTGCACAGTGGTCCAAGTACCATCTGTGCACGTGCACAGTTGTCTAAGTAACAACTGTACATTTCGAAATTTCGACGTGCACAGATGGGCTCCTGTGGTCTTGGACGTGCACAGATCGACGTGCACAGTTGTCCGTCCGGCCATCCATGTGCACAGTTGGGCACGTGCAAAGTTGTTACGTGCAAAGTTGTCCGTCACCCTCAAGCGTCTCTTGACCATGGACATTGGAAGGTAGGGGACTAGGCATGTCGTTGTGGGGTGGAGTAGTTCAGAGGGGAAGGCCGCCATCTTAGCGTGTTACCGGCGAAACGCCCACATTGAGTGGACGGATCAACTTAAGAATTATGTGTTAGGCTGCTACGATGCCAGTATTATCCCTGTTCGTGGAGGCTTTATGGCGCGTATGCATACTCTGTGGTGCCAGAAACACCCAGAGCTTCAACATGTTTCGCATCAGTCTTTGCGAAATCAAGCCGACTACCTCCGCAAAAATGGATATGTACGCGGAGCGCTTCCTCAACTGCTGCTTGAACAAGCTGCAGACGAAGATGAAACGACATTAAGACCAACCGCAGAAAGTAGGCACCTTCTTGAAGATGATGGCAATTTCAGTACAAGGAGGAACATCAACATGCGGGTTCCTCTTAAGCCCCAAGATCTGGCTGAAATGGATGCCTCCCTTTGTGGAGATATCTCGCAAGAGTCCGACCTGTGGACCATCAATTGCTCAGTTTATGGTGCTGCGAGAGCTTTGGCTGATTCAAATCGAAGGCTCAAACCGACGATGGATCAAAAGACAAGAAGACGCTTGCATCAACTGAATCAGAAAATTGGATGGGCAAGACAGAATGCGTCCCGTGTTCAATGTGTGATTGACTACATAACATATGGTAGACCGTTCACGGAAAGGGTTCGAAAGTTCGCCCAAGAACTAAGGACCTTGAATCACACACT
>CAKNXH010058282.1:0-26164 GCA_932178445.1 Andricus quercusramuli | reverse complement strand
TTTCATACACAAAACATATCCTAACCAGAATTAAATAGTATTATGTACATATATTTCTCCTACAAAAAATATTTTCTACATAAAATATATCCTAACCAGAATCAATTAGAATTATTTTTCTCCTCAACAAAATATTTTCTTTACAAAATATTTTCTCCACAAAATATATTCTACATGAAATATATCATAACCAGCATTAAATAGTATTATTATTGCTCCTACAAAAAATATTTTCTGCACAAAATGTATCATAACCAGGATTGGATATTATCATTTTTGTCTTATACAAAATATTTTCCACACAAAATAAATACTAACCATAATTAAATAGTATTATGTATATTTTTCCTACACAAAATATTTTCTACACAAAAAATATCCTTAACAGCATTAAATAGTATCATTTTTCCCCTATAAGAAATATTTTTACAAAAAAAACTGCCAAACCAGCGTCAAATAGTATTACATTTCATCCACACAAAATATATCTTAACGAGAAGTAAATACTACTATTTTTCTCCTATACAAAATATTTTCTACACAAAATATTTTCTGCACAAGACATTTTCTTCAAAAAATATTTTCTACACAAAATATATCCTAACAGGAATCAAATGGTATTAAATTTCACCTACACAAAAATTTTCTACTCAAAATATGTCCTAAAGAGAATTAAATAGTATTATTTTCCTCCTATACAAAATATTTGTACAAAAAATATATCCTAACCAGAATTAAATAGTATTATATTTCTCCTACACAAAATATAGCCTATCCGAAATTAAATAGTACTATTTTGCCCCTATACTATATATTTTCGGCACAAAATATTTTCTTCATAAAATATTTTCTCGACGAAATATTTTATACATAAAATATATCCTAACCAGAATCGTGTAGTATGAATTGGAATTTTATTGCTTCTACAAGAAATTTTTCCTTCACAGAATAAATCATAACCAGAGTTAAATAGCACTATTTTTCTTCTATACAAAATATTTTCTACAAAAAATATTTTTTATACAAAATATATCCTCACTAGAATCAAATGGTATCATATTTCACCTACACAAAATATTTTCTACACAAAATATATCCTAACCAGAATTAAATAGTATTATTTTTCTCCTATAGAAATTATTTTTACAAACAATATATCCTAACCAGGGTTAAATAGTACTATTTTTCTCCTATACAAAACATTTCCTACACATGATATTTTCTATACAAAATATATTCTAACTAGAATTGTATGGTATCATATTTCACCTACACAAAATATTTTATACACAAAATATATCCTAAACAGAATTAAATAGTATTATTTTTCTCCTATACAAAATATTTTCCACACATAATATTTTCTACACAAAATATTTTCTACACAAAGTATTTTCTGCACAAAATATTTTCCTGATAAAATATTTTCTACACAAAATATATCCTAACTAGAATCAAATGGTATTATATTTCACCTGTACAAAATATATCCCGACCAGAATTAAATAGTATTATTTTTCTCCTATACAAAATATTTTTACAAAAAATATATCCTAACCAGAAGATCCGTATTTCCCATAAGAAAAAATTCGTTTTTGTAAATTTTATTCAGAATCTTCAATATTAGGTGAATCAAGTTATGACTCAGCATTCCTCTTTAAAATTATCCATGGAATACGAATAAAAAATTACTTTTCAAACATCAGCCCTATGAGTCGGGCTTATAGAGTCCCAAAAACCCCCATTAGTGAAAAATTGGGTTTTGCGTGTTTTTGGCGGTAATTTTTTTTTTTTGCGGCTTTTTAACTGCAAATTATTCCTAATACATAAATTATTACTTTTTACTAATAATAAGATATCTCAATAAATTGTTTAAACTATTTATTATTGTTTAAACATTTTTCTCTTAGAATAGAGTTAGAAGTTCGCGGTTGTTCCGCATTCTTTAACTTATTTTCAAATTTTCATTTAAAGCGAGGCAATAATTATTCAAATTTGACAATTAATGATTCTTTTTATTTGTATTTATTTGAAAATTAATGTAATTCGGAGAACTTAATTGTTTATATGAATTATTATTTTTTTATAACTATCTTCTCCTATAGTAATGCTAGATAGTTGCGATTTTTCTTAAAGTGTCTATTTTTCTTCACTTTTCAACTCAAGTGAGATAATAATTAATTCAAGTTAACAAACATCACTGTTTAAATAATTTATTCTTTTTTTGATAATATTCTCTTTGGATATTGTTAGAAAGTTGCATTTTTTTCAATTCTCAACTTTTTGTCCACTTTTTGCTTGGAGTGAGTAATTTATTAATTGAATATAACAGAAATAATTGTTCACACAAATTATTATTATTTATATCTATCTTCTTTTATATTAGTGCCTTAAAGTTGCGATTTTTTCTAACAAGAAATTAATTTCTGTCCACTTTTTACTTATTAAGGAAATAATAAATACAAGTTAACAAACATAGTTGTTTGAACAATTTATTATTATTTTTAATAATATTCTCTCTGAAAAATGCTGAAGGTGTGCCGTTTTTTTTAGAAATTTTCAATTGTTCATCCAATTTTGACCTGAAGTGAGCTAATAATTCATACATTTTAACAAAAATAATTGTTTTAACAATTCATTAATGTTTATGGTTATCTTCTCTTTGAATATTGGCAAAAAGTGAGAATACTATATTTCAAAAAATAGAATACTTTCTATTTGAACAAAGATTTTTTACGATGTTCATTTATTATTTGTTCATAACTAAAAATTCAAAGATTTTCTGAAAATTTTAGAAGAAACAAAACTTTTTAGCATGACTCTAGAAAAAGTTGACAAAAAGGAAGAGGACAAAAAGTTGAAAATTTCAAAAAAAATAGAAATTTTCTATTATCATTGAAAGATAATATTATTTTAAAAAATAATAAATTATTTCAACAATTGCTCCTGTGAACAAGAATTAATTATTACGTCACTCTCATTGAAAAGTGGACCAAAAGTTGAAAATTTTAGAAAAAACTGCAAATTTCTATCATTATCCTAAGAGAATATTATTACAAATAATAATAATTTTGAAAACAATTATTTCTGTTTAATTCAATTCATTGCCTCGCTGTAACTGAAAAGTTGAGAATAAGTTGAAAAATCCAGAAAAACCGCGACTTTCTTGTTCTATTCGAAGCGAATATTACTAAACACAAGAATCAATTTTTTTTTAAATTCATCCAAACATCTATTTATCAGTAGTGACTAGTATTTCATGTATTAGGAGCAATTTGTACTAAGAAGGCCGCAAAAAATCATAATTAGAGCCAGAAACTCGTAAAACCAAATTTTCCACTTATGGGTTTTTTTGGGATCATATAAAATGGACTTATGAGGATTATATTTGAAAAGAAATTGTTCATATAGCTTATCATAAAAAGAAAAGCTGAGTTACAACTTGATTTCCCTAATGTTGACGATTCTGAAAAAAAAATTACAAAAACGTATTTTTTTCTTATGGGAAATATTTTCATGGGGTTAACTATACTTCATGGGGTTAACTATACTTCATGGGGTTTCCGAAACCTCTGAATATAATCTTTTTCATAAAAAAAGCAACTTTTATGAGGATTTGAACAAATTTGAAGACGATATGCATGAAAATTCGAAGAACATGTTTACCCCCCCCCCCTCCACCCCCTAATCGCTTAATGGGTATTACTGGTGTACTTTGAGCCAAAAAGTATCCTAATTTCAATAGTCTTGAAAATCCTCTCTTGGATAAGGATCCCTATTATTCGGTTGAATGGTCCAATCCGAATGATACTTTTTCTAGGTGATAGAAGGGAGGATTTTTTTTTCGAAGGTGAGAACTTCACAGTTGTAAAACCAAGTAATAAGCTCTTGATCGCCAGGGAAGAGGTTGACAACAAAAGAACTCAAGACTGCTCTTTCAGACGGTATTAGTGATCCCATTGTCACCTCGTCCACTCGCAAAGAGCGACTTCCCTATTGTCGAAGATTCGTCAAGCAGTCATTATATTTATTGGAGAGACAATGCTCAAACTTCTCTAATTGGTCGACATATTTTTCACCTCACTTTTTTGCGAATGAGCAATTTTTCAGAATTGGGTCACTTTTTAAATTATTTGTACATTGAACACTATTTTTTGACCTTCAGGCATGGCCGTGCGGTCTCACAGACCGCACCGTGCTCATGATATACAGCCCAAAATTCTCTCAAAACAGGAGAAATATGGTATTTTTTCACGAAAATAATAGAACAAATTTCTTTAAATACAATTAATGTATAAGTACCGTATTAAATTCAATATGAAACGTTTAAGATTTCAAGTTTAAATATATTGCATTTTCAGCAAAATAGTTAAATTTTCACTAGAAAAGTTTAATTTAATGTTTATGTATATTTATTATTTGACTTATATTTATATTTTATATAAATTATTAATTTTTACATTATTTTGAATGAAAGAGATGAATTTTTAACAAACGAAATAACTTTTTAAGCTAAAAAGTCGATTTTTCTGAAAAAATGACATTTGAACCCGAAAACATGCAATTTCAACAAAATAACTTTTTAAGTGAATAGTTGAATTCTCAACGAAGAAAAAAATTATTTTAGATCAAACAGTTGAATTTACAACCAAATACTTGAACTCTCAAGCAAAATAGACGAAGTCTTAATGAAATAGTTGAATTTTGAATCTGCAAGGACTAGTTTTCAAACAAATCTTCGATTAAAAAAAAATAATAATAAATTTCACCAAAGACCCACAATCTGTTAATTTAATTTTTTATCCAAGTTAATTTTTAATCACGTCGATCTTCTCAAAAGAAAAAAATGTCTGAATATTTTAATTTGAAATACTCTCATACTAGTATCAAATAGTTTTAACTCATTACCAATTGATTAATTAGCTGCTATATAAAAATACATTTATATTTCGTATTTTGTCGAAAAGCCATTTTTTGTTTGAAAATTCAATTGTTCTGTTAAAGTTCTCCTTTTTGGATTGAAAATTTACCTAATTTGAGAAAATTATTTTTTTATTCGCTTAAAAATTCAACCATATCAATAAAAATAGTTTGTTTTTATAATTGAAAATTATTCCTTTTTTAGTTGAAAATTCAAGTATTCCATTCGAAGAATCTTCATTCTAGTTAAAATACATTCCTTGATTACAAATTTGACTATTTTGTTGGATATTCAATTTTTTGTAAAAGATTAATTTTTTAATTGAAATTGTAAGCATTTCATTTTTGAATGAAAATGTATCTTTTTTAGTTAAAAATTCAACTATTTTTGGGATGAAAATTTATCTTTTCCAGTTGAAAATTTAACTGCTTGGTTGAAAGATGAACTACTTAGTTGAAAATTCATTTTTTTTGTTCATGATTATTGATTTCAGTTGAAAATAAGTTGGTTGAAAATTTAACTATTTTGTTTGAAAATTTTGTTTCATTGGTAGAAAATTAACTTTCTAACTGAAAATTTAACTTATATATTTTTGATTGTGAGTTATCTTTTTCAGTTAATAATTCAACTAGTGGGTTGAAAATTCATCTATTTCATTAGAAATTTGTTCTTTTCGGTAGAAAATTAATCTTTTTGATTGAAAATTCAACTACTTGGTTCACATTCGAAGTACTTTAAAAAAATTCATTTTTCAGTTTTTTGGTTTTAGTTAAAAATTCCTCTCTTTGGTTGAAAATTTAATTATTCTGTTAAAAATTCGTTGCTTTTTGGTTGAAAATTTATTTTTTCAATGTAGATTCAACTATTCCAGTTGAAGATTCTTCATTTCAGTTGAAATTTCATCTACTTGATTAAAATTTGGATTATTTTGCTGAATATTTGATATTTTTGCAAAAAAGTTATTTTTTTCACAATGAAAATGTAAGCGCTTCATTTCGGTAGGCAATTTATATTTTTCATTCAAAAATTCAACTGTTTGGTTAAAAATTCATGTATTATTTTTAAATTCATCTTTTTGGTAGAAGATTAATCTTTTCGGTTGAAAATTCATATTTTTCGTTGAAAATTCAATTATTTGTTTAAAAATTAATCTACTTCGTAGAAAGATAATTTTCTCGGTTAAAATTGTTAAATCATTTTCTACTTTAAAGAAAATTCAACAATTCTGTGAAGAAGTCTTTTTTTTAAAGTTCAACGTTTTTGCTAAAAATTCGTCGTTTTGGGTTAAAAATTCAACTAGTTTGTTAGGAAATTCAAGGATTTGGTTGACAATTAACATTTGTTATCGAAAAAAAAATAATTTTGTTAAAAACCATCCTTTTTGTTTGAAAAGTTAAAAGGTTTTGTTGAAAATTCGTCTTTTCGGTAGACTTTAACTGGGTTTTTATTTAAAATTAAAATTCGATTTGGCTGAAATATCAATTATGCATTAAATTTTTTGTTGAGAATTCGTCTCTTTCGGATGAAAATTAACCTATTGTGTTGAAAATTCCACAGTATTGTTAAAAAGTCAATATTTTGTTTAGAGAAAATTTAGAAATGTATTTATTTTGTTGAAAACTCGTCTTTTTCAGTTGAAGGTCCCCATATTTTCAACTAAAAAAGATCAATTTGAAAAAGTGTTAAAGTTACATTTTCAGTTAAAAAATTCGTTTTAAACCAGGAAGAAATACTTTTCCCCTAAACAGCCTAATTATTCACCAAAGACATAAGCCTGCAATCAAAAAAATAAATTAGAACGAGGTAGTTTAACTTTTACCCAAGTAGTTGAATTTTCAATTTAAAAGATTAAATTTCAACAAAATAGTTATACTTTCAACCAAAGAGATGAATTTTCAACTAAAAATATAAATTTTCAAACAAAAAATGATTTCTTAACGAAGTGGTTCAACCAAATCTTTCAAATAAAATAGTTGAATACTCAAGCGAAGAAGAATAATTTTCAACCAAAAAGTTGTATTTTCATAAAAAAAAAGAAATTTCTATCAAAGCGAATGAATTTATGAATTAAAAAGATAAATGAAGAAAAAAAAGTCAAATTTTGGGTTGAAAAAGATTTTAGATGACTTTTCACGATCAAAATATAAATTGTTTAACAAGAAATTTCTGAGAAATTTTCTATGAACAAAATTGAATTTTGTATTCAAAAATAAGAATTTCTTTAACCAAAAGGGATGAATGTCTAACAAAATAGTTGAATTCTCTACCAAATAGTCGAATTCTTATCCAAGAAAGTTGAAATTTGTACTAAAACAGATGAATTTGTAATAAAAATAGGACCATTTTTTTAAAAGTTGAATTTTCATCCAGAAAAGCTTTCAGTTTATTGTTTAACATGAAAATATGAATTTTAAACAAAAAGTACATTTTCTACGAAATAGTTGAATTCTCAACGGAATTATGAATTTTTAACAAATTAGTTTTATTCTGAACCAAACAGTTGCATATTTATTCAAAAACAGTTGCATTTTTATCTAAGAAAGATTTAATTTCTGCTTAAGCAGGTGAATTTTAAAATCAGGAAAACAAATTTCCAAAAAAGTGTTTAATTTTTAACCGAACAGTTGCGTTTTTATTTCAGAAAGATGAAATGTTTATTCTGAAATAAATTAATTACAAAAAGACTTTTGAAAGAATAGTTAATTTTCTGCTAAATATTTGAATTTTCAACCAAAAAGTATGATTTTGAACAATATTGTTAAATTTTAAATCAAACAGTTGCATTTTTATCCAAGAAAAATTAAAATTCCAGTAAAGCAGGTGAATTTTTGAATCAAAAATACAAATTTTCAAAAAAAGAGAATTTTCATCCGGAAGGGTGTCAATACACTTTTCTACAGAAAAATGCAAATTTTAGACAGAAAGTAAATTTTCTAAGAAATAGTTGCTAAAAAAAAAACTTTTAAATTAAAACGACAAATTTTCAGAAAAAATATTTTTTATCAAAAAAAGATTTCAGTTGACTTATCAGCAACAAAATATGAGTTTTAAACAAAACGTCAACATTATACGGAAATAGTTGAACTTTTAACACAAAACGACGAACTTTTAACAAAACAGTTGAATTTGCAAAAAAATGTCTTTTGAAGGAGATGTTAAATTTTCAACCAAATAATAAAATTTATCACTAAAAAGATAATCTTCAGAAGAAAGTTTGTGCGAATTTGCCAAAATCACGTACATCAGTGAAAGACCCCCGCCCCCCCCCCCGGCCCACAAAGGGACGAAGGGGCGGGGGCGACACCCCCCCCCCCCCGCAACCCTTGAAATGTTACGTAATTTGAATACGGTATTGGATCATATATATTTGATTAGTCATAGAGCAGGATAATTCTCACTTAAAATTCTCACTTAAAAATATAAATCTTCACGAAATCATGATAAATTTTCATAAAACAATTACGTGATAAAACACTCGACGCAGAAGCTCTTTAGGTGCGTTGAAATCCATTTAGGCACAACGCCTTCGCATACTCAGTAGTTAAAGACATTTAACCCTTAACTATTCTCCTTAAGTGCACCACGCCTCTTCCACTACGTGAATTTAGACTAATATAATGGGTGTTAGTTCAAAACTTGCACGTCGTTCAAAAACACCTTGTTCAGCCATTAAAAGTACCTTGTTGAACCATTAAAAGTTACACTAATTAGAGATTACACTAATTATTATTACACAAATTACACTAAATTTTATCAATTTTTAAGAACGGAATTTCTTGAAAAGTTAGTTTTAAAAAACTAGCGGTTTTAGTTTTTCTTCTATTTAAGGCCATGTGACGAGTGGGTCACGTGACCGAATCCCTACCTTACCGACACTTTTTTTATTTGTAAACTTATGTTCACACGAATAGCCACATCGAGTTGAAAATTCGGGATAATCGATAAGAAGCACTAAGAAATGCGGCTCTGGTCCTAAATTTCAATAATTATGAAAAAAGCCAAAAAAAATTATTTACAAAAAAAACTTTTTTCATAATTATAAAAATTTAAGACCAGAGCCGCATTTCTTAGTGCTGTTTATTTATTATCCCAAATTTTCAACTCGATGTGGCTATTCGTGTGAACATAAGTTTACAAATAAAAAAAGTGTCGGTAATGTAGGAATCCGGTCACGTGACCCACTCGTCACATGGCCTTAAAAATAATTTTTTTGTATCTATTCATACAATTAGTATTTCTATTCTACTGGAAAAGCTTTAAAGTTTAGTTCAGTGATCCACTTTTGCGGATTCAATATTAATTTGTACACAACTTAGTTCATATCTATCAAGTGAAAAATATCAATTTCCAACCAAACTGGAATAGTTTAATTGTTATTTAAAAAAAATTAATTTTTCACTAGAAAAGCGAATTTTTAACGAAATAATTAAATTTTAAATCCAAGAGATCAAAATTAAACTAAATGAATCAATCTTCAAACAAATGAGTTTTCAAAAAAAGAGTTCAACTTTAAATTAAATATTTGCAATTTAAAAGTAAACGATTAATTTTCAACTAGAAAGATTAATTTTCTACAAAAAAGATGAAGTTTCAACAAAATAGCTACATGTTCTATTAATGAGATTGCCTTTCAACTAAACTGACAAAATTTGCAAGCGAAAAAATAAATTTTTAACAAAGGAGTTAAATTTTCAACCAAAGAGAACATTGTTAACAAAAATGATGCATTTTTAACTATGAAAATAATTTTTAACAAATGTATCTACATTTCAACCAATTAATTGAATTTTTAACAAAAAAATATGAATTCTCAACCAAAAATGTAATGGTTCAATTTACAGTCAAAAAATTAATTAATTACCAGAAAAGTGAATTTTCAACAAAAGAGTTGAATTTTCAAATAGATGAAAATTTAACCAAAAAGGTCAGTCTTCAACCAAATAGTTGAATTTTTAATAAAAAAATATGAATTCTTAGTTAAAAATGTAATAGTTAATATTTCAATCGAAAAAGATTTTTATTTTCAATCTTAAACAATTGAGTTCAACCAAGATAAACTTTAAGAGAAATAGATTAATTTTTAACCAGCAATATTTATTTTCTACAAAAAAAAATACGAATTTTGTACAGAATTATTAAATTTCAAACCAAATAATAAAATTTCAAACCAAAAAAGATGAATTCTCAGCTAGAAATATAATAGCATAGTAGACTTTTCAACCAAAAAAATCAAATATAAACCAAAAATAGTTGGAGTTTGAACCAAAGAGATTAATTTTCAACTTAAGTGATGAATCCCTAACTAGAATAGTTGAATTTTTAGTTAAAAAATAAATTTTCAATACAAAGCAATGATTTTTCAAGAAAAAAGTTTAATTTAGAACAAAATAAATGATCTTTTCACAGAATTGTTGAATTTTATACGAAAAAGATTGATTTTCAAGCAAATGATTGAATGTTAAATAAAAAACTAAATTTTTAATCATTGTTAATTTTCTACTGAAAGATACAAATTTCCGACAAAAAACGTGAATTTTGCCCCAAGTGGTTGAATTTTTGAGTGAAGAAGATAAATTTTCAGTTAAATAGCTGAATTTTCAACTATAGAAGATAAATTTTTCAACCTGAAACGGAATAGCAAAAGTTTCAGTCAACAACATTATCTTGCAACCATAAAAAAAGGAATCTTCAAGAAAAAAAATTAATTTTTAAGAAAGAAGATTAATTTTCTAGAAAAAAGATGAATTTTGAGAAAAATAAATTAATTTTTAATCAAACAATTTAATTTTCAACCAAAAATGAGAAATTCACAATCAAGTATGGAATAGTTACACTTTTGTTCTAAAAAATTCATATTTTTAATATAGTACAATTTTCAAAAAACAAAGTGAAAGTAAATTTTTAAACAAATAATAAAATTTTTTGAGGAACAAAATGAATTCTCGGCTAAAAATATAATAGTAGACTTTTCAACCAAAAATAATTACGTATCAACAAAAAAGAAATGGATATATAAACAAAGAGATTAATTTTTTATTGAAGTGAGGAATCTTCAATTAGTATATTTGAATTTTCAATTCAAAAAATATATTTTTACAAAAGAAAAAGAGCGAGTATTTGACTCTCGAAATTATTTTTTTCACCGTCGTAAAGTGTTTCTTCTTCGAAAATGAATTTTTTTTGTTAGCAAAAAAAAATCCTTTGGACGCTCAGTTTTTTGATTTCAATATGCTTATCGATCTTGAGAATCGGATCATTCTGATCTGTAATTTTCTGATTAAATGAAAAATCCGAAATTTTATTGAAATCGTTGGATATCATTTTTTTTTCAATTTCGGGATGTAATTATTCAACTTGCATTTACTGTTTTTAAATCTTGAGGCTATTTTAAAAAATATCGGCAGAAAATAATTTAAATTTTATAACAGAATTGATAATTTTCTTCTGCAATGAATACAAAATCAACCTGCAACTGTTTTCTCATCGAAATTTTAAAATTTGTGGTCATTAATATGAAAACGGAAATAACGATGTGCAGTTAAATTCCAATTAGACTGAAAATCATCGCTTTTTGTCCCCTTAAAAGTAGGCTGTACAATGTTACGTTTATGGAAGGTAGTTAATACATTTATGTATTGACATTTTGTTATTACGGTGCTTGTTTATCAGATATAAAATATTATTTCTTGTTAATTTTAAAACCTGGCTTACAACAATTACTTTGTCTAGAGGCACTTGTGTGTTTTTTATATGCTAGGATCATCAATCAATATACAAATTTCGAATAACTAGTTTCTTTCAGGCTTATTTATTTTTAAGGTTAGATAAATATAATTTTCCTAATAATTTCAGAAAAATGTATTAAAATATTTTTGAAAATTTCAGATATGTCAAATCAAAATTTCAACAAAAGACTTAATCTTCTACTAAATAGTTGAATTTTTAAAGAAAAAAGATGAATTTGTATCGAAAAATGTGATAGGTGATATTTCAATCGAAAACCATTCTTATTTTAAATGGAAAGCAGATGAATTAATCCAAAAAAGACCAATTTACAACTAAATAATCGAATTCTCAACCAAAAAAGAATAATTTTCAACCAGTTGTATTTGTAACCAACAAAAAATTTAAACGTATTCTCTAAGAAACACATTTTCCACCAAAAATAATATAATTTTCTAACCCAGAAGTATGAGTTTTCTACAAAAAAGTGTTTTCTCAACCAAATACGTAAATGTTCTATCAGGAAGATTAATTTTCTACCAAAAAATCAAATTTTCAACTTAAATGATTACTCTTCGACCAAAAAATGACTTTTTGAGAAAGTCATTCAACTTTTATCCAAGAACAGTTAGGTTTATAAACAATCTTTAACAATATAGTTGAATCCTCAACCAAAAAATGAATTCCTAACAGATAATTTTTAAATTTTCTACCAAAGAAGAAGAATTTTCAACAAAATGCATGCTTTTTGAACTAAAAAAAAAATTTTTAACGAAATATTGAACAGGTAAATTTACAGCTAGAAAAATTAATTTTTAGATAAAAAACGAATTTTTGAACTAAATTGTTAAATTTTTAACTGGAATGGTTTAATTTTTATTTAAGGGATTTGATAGAACCTAACTTCTAAAGAATGGTAGGTAATAAATTTAATTTATTTTATTTTCAATTTATTTTAAATAATTTGTGCATATTTCCAACTATTTCAAAAATTTCGAAGGATTGGGGGTTAACTCGAGTACGTAACATTTTTAATCTTTCTCAAAAAAGGAACTGATAAAAATTTAAGATTTATTAATGTAAAATTTTAATATAACATTTTCAGTTTAAAAAAATAATTTTCTATCAAGGAAAAGGAAATTTTCAACAAAATAGTTAACTTTCCAAACAAGCTGATAAATCTTTGATAATGAAAATGATATTACCACCGAAAAATATATTTTCAATTTCAATAAAAAAAAACTGCTAAACCAAAAAATACGATGTTTCGACACAAGAGTTGAATTTTGAACCAAGAAAGATTGTTCAATCCATAAAGAAAAAAAACCTTATTCAAAATGTTCAGTTTTAAAGTCATAAAGACGAATTAAAAAAAAAGGTTGAATTTACAATACAAAAATATGCATTTTCTATCAAAATAATTGATTTTTTTACTAAAAAAGGCAAGCTTTTAATGAAATAAGTGAATTTTCAACTGAAAAAGGGTAATTTTTATAACAAAACTTGAATTGCTACATTTTTAGTAAAAAAAAAGTAATTCCTAAACAAATTTGTTAAATTTTCAACAAAATAAATGAACTTTTAACTAAAATGATACATCTGCAATCAAAGAATAAATATTTAATTAAATAGTGGAATTTTCAACCCGGAAGATCAATTTTTTACGAAAAAAGATAAATTTTTAACAAAATAGATGAATTTTTAACTGAAAAAAGATAAATTTTCAAAAAAAAAAAAAATCTTCTAATTTTCAATCAGGGAAATAAGTTTCCGAACAAATAAAATAATTTTTGAACAAAATAGTTTAATTTTAAATAAAACAACTAATTTTCAACCAAAGAAATGAAATTTTAACCAAAAAGTTCAATTTTCTGCCAGAAAAAAATGATTTTTAACCAAATAAATGAATTTTCAACCAAAAAGGTTAATTTTCCACCAAAAAAGGACAATTAAAAAAAGAAGATGAATTTTCAACTATAAAAGGTAAATTTTGAACGAAGAATAAAATAGTTTAATTTTAAGTTACAAAAATAAGTTTTTATGTGAGTGAACTGAATTTTAAACAAAGAAGTTAAATTTTCAACCCAACGAATACATTTCCTAACAGAAAGGTTAAATGTCTATGAAAAAAAATTCCGACAAAAAAGATTAATTTTCTACCAAGAAATGATAATTTTTAACAAAATGCATTAATTTTCAACCAAATATTTCATTTTTTAATGGAATTTTCAACCTGATAGTTGAATTTTTAAGCAAAAAGTAATAGTTAAGTTTTCAATTAAAAAAATTATTCTGTAATAAAAAATTAAATTTCCAGCCAACGAAATGAAGTTTGAACTGAAATGATTAATTGTTTTACAAAAAGAGATTAAGTTCCCACGAAATACATGAACTCTCAACCAAAACGGTAAATCAGTTTCTAAGAAAATTAATTTCCTGCCGTTCGGAAACGTAAAAAATCAAGTAGTAAAAGATTTTCAAAAATTCCCATTTTTTTTTTAAGATTTCAAACTAAAACCTAAGACGGCACGGAAGAATTTTGGATGGTTTAAGTGAATAAACAAATTTTCTTAAAATTCCTAAGAAAATTTGGAAGATTTTAGGGCAATTTCTTTAAATTTTGAATGATTTTTTAAAATTTCAAAAAAGATTCGAGTTTTTTAAAGATATTTTAAGGAATTTGAGAGTTGTTAGATATTCAAAAACATTTTCTCATTTTCTCAAGAATATTATAAAATTTATATTCATGTAAACTTAAAAAGAAATATTTTATCTTTCTTGAATAAAATTGCAATTGTTCGGTTGAAAATTCAACTCTTTTTTGAAAATTTGTCTTTCTCTTTTCAAAATTCACCTGCTTCACCAGAAATTACATCTTTCTTGGATAAAAATGCCACTGTTTGGTTTAAAATTCGATAATTTTGTTGAAAAGTCATACTTTTGGTTGAAAATTCTGCTGTTTTGTTGAAAATTTAACTATTTTATAGAAAATTTACTTTTTGGTTAAATTTAATGTTTTGGTGTTGAAAAGAGAACTAAAACCTTTTCTGAATGAAAATTCAACTATTTTTTTGATTTTTTTTCTGTAATTAAAAATGCATCTGCCTTAAGAGAAATTTTATCTTTTTTGGATAAAAATGCCACTGTTTGGTTTAGGATTCAATAATTTTGTTGAAGAGTCATACTTTTTGGTTGAAAATTCTGCTGTTTTTTTAAAGTTAACTATTTCGTAGAAAATTTACTTTTTGGTTAAGTTTAATATTTCGGTGTTGAAAAGAGAACTGAAATCTTCTCTGGATGAAAATTCGACTATTCTTTTTAATTTTAATTTTTATTAAAAATTCATCTCTTTCAAGAAAAATTTAATCTTTTTTTAATAAAAATGCAACTATTGGGCAGAGAATTCAACTATTTCGTAAAAAATTCACCCCTTTTTGGTTGAAAACATTCGTCGTTTTGGATGTAAAATTCAATTTTGTTCATCTGTTCTGATAGAAATTTCATTTTTTTTCTGATAAAAATAGAAATATTGGGTAGAGAATTCAACAATTTTGTTCAAAAATCATCCCTTTTGGGTAAAAATTCGTCTTTTTGGATTGAAAATTCAATTTTCTTCCAGAAACTTATCTTTTTGGTTAAAAACTCATATTTTTATCTTGAAAAGTCAACTAAAATCTTTTTTAACAGAAAATTCAACTTTTTTTTTTAATTTATCTCTTTTGTTCATAGATTCATCCGCTTTGGTGGAAATTTCTTTCTTTATGAAAATGCAACTTTTTATTTGAAAATTATTTTTTTTTTTGCTTGAGTATTCAACTATTTTATTTGAAAGATTTGGTTGAATCACTTTGTTAACAAATCATTTTTTTATAATTATATTTTTAGTTCAAAATTCATCTCTTGGGTTGAGAATCTAACTATTTTGTCGAAAATTAATCTTTTTAAATTGAAAATTCAACTACTTGGGTGAAAGTTGAACTGCAGTGTTTTTTTTTCTTTAAAATTAATTTTTCAACTGAAAATGTAACTTTTCCCTGTTTTGAGATTGATCTATTTAAGTTGAAAATTCTCCTTTTTTTGTAAAGAAAAAATAATTTTCTTGGTTTAAAACTTTATTTTTGTTGGTTAAAAATGCATCAGTTTCGTGGAAAAATAATGTTTTTCTGAAGTCATATTTTTTGTTTGTAAATTCAATTTTTATATAGAAAATTCGCCTTTTGGCTTGAAGATTCAACAATTAAGGTACAATTTTCTTTAGAAAATCATTGTTTGTTGAAAATTCGTCTTTTTGGTTTTAAAAAACTTTTTTTCTGTATAACTGTCATGTTTTTTGATTGAAATATGAACTATGACACTTTTTGTTGGGAATTTATATTTGAAGTTATCGGAATCCATATTAAGAAATTACGTAAATTAAAAAAAGTCAATAACTTGAAAGTTTCAGATTCGCGTTTCTCGCAAAAACTCCTATAGGAATCCGCATAAAAACTTTGTCGACACGGACATCGTAATCTTGCGTTTATCGAATTCTTTCTTCACGATTTGTGAGATTTTTCTAATTAATTTTTGTTTCAAGCATGAATCTGCTGGTTGAATCGAGGCGATTAAATACCATACGCTGCAGATGACAGAGAGGGTTCGATATAATAAATATATATAAAAGCCATGATAAATGGTTTGTCCGGGTACCTCCAAAGTATAACGGGTAGCCATTTATCTTATCCAGCGTCTTGTAGAACGATAGCTTTGGCGTGTCCGCTTGAGCTTTAAACTGAGAAAGTAGCAAGGTACGCGAACCATAAGGCTTGCCACATAGTTGAAGTATGCCTTTTACCATTTTTTAAATTTCCACATCATCAATTACGATTTCTTACACTCCTTTTTTTCTTTATCTCTTGCGAATTAGTAATGGGAATCTCGTAAATTATTTATGACGACAGAAATTGATTAGCACACTTTTTAAGATCGAAAAACCTTCTTCTTTATTAATAATGTGTCCACTTAGGGCTTGCGCAATCTTCGTTCCTTTACATCTTTATTAGATCATTCTTCTTTATCTCCTCTAGCTTTTTCTACCTACTCCATCCATTCTTCCCTCAGTCCCTCCTCACCTAAATTTTGTTTAAGATTCACTCTTCATTTTTCCGTCTCCTTTTGCCCTCTCAGACAACCATCCCATACATGCTCTCATGTCTCCTTCACCCATTCATACTCTACATTTCCTCTCCTCATCATCCGCTCAACATATTAATTCTTTTACTTCATTTCCCAATCTCTTTTCAGTTATTCTTGTCCATCTGTTTCCTCCACATCCTCTTTCCAGATATTTTGGAAGTCCTTCTCTTTTTATCACCTGATACGAATTATTGTATATTGATTGCCCTTTCGTGTTTATATCTCCTCCTTTTCCTATCCCTCGATCTCTATAAAAATCTCTTTTTTTTCTAACCTTTCAACTCTGCGGCCCTCTTTCTTTTTTTCACCTCTTTGTCATACTTTTTTTTAATTCCCTTGCCTTTTTCAACCCTTGGTTTTTCTTCCAATTTCCACGCCCTCTTTCCTACTCGTGCTTTCTATTTATCCCTTTGAGGCTCTTCTCTTACCATATAACCCGAAATCTTCCAGTCTTCCTCTAATGACCATATCATATCTTCTACAATCTGCATATCTCCTTCTGCTCCTTTCATCCCCATATATCTGTTCACTAGTCTAATATTGGTCTTGCCAGTGTATCAAACAACCAAATTTGTTCATTCCAATCTTTTTTTCAGTCTTCTTTTTCCTATTCACCATATCTGTTTTATTACCTCCGCTGCTTTCCGAATCTCTTCTCCAATACTTGTCCTTTCTTTCTCATTCGCTTGCGTGATAAAACCACGGTATTTGAATTTCTTTAGATCCTCTATCTTTACACCTCACCATCTCGCTATCTATTTTTTGTTTCTCCCTCCCCTCTTCACGAACCCTATTATCATCATTTTATCTGTATTAAGCCTCAGTTTTTGCCTATACAAATATTTTTCCAAGCCCGTAATTAAACCCACCATTTCTTTCTTATACGCATACGGCAGTGTATATATTTTGTATTCTCCTAACCTTAATTCTTCCTAACCTTTTTTCTTCCTCTCCTATCTCAAATTTTAAATTAATATATCAAACAAAAGCAGGCTTAGAAGAGAGTCCTGCCTTACAGCTCTAGTCAACCAAAAACTATCCTATTTTCTTTCTCATACCCTAACACTACTTTTGATCTCTCTAAAAATCTCTGCTACTCTTTTTCTTAAACCTTCTCTTATCCCTTCTTTCTCCATACTTTTATCCATCTCTACTTCTTTCATCAACTTCACTCCTCTTTAATATTCAAAACTTTTTTTCCTCTCTTCACTTCTGGTGCTACTATCCCTACTTTCCATATTCCTATTCTATCCTCCCCTACCCCTATCCTGTTGCACATTATCGACGTCCGCTCTGTCCAATTCCTTTCTTCCATATTTCCAAACTTCATTCGGAACTTCATTTATGACTGCTGCCTTTCCATCTTTAAGTTATTATTAATTTTACAGCCTTCCCTATTTCTTACTTCTGATATCCGCTCCTTCTTACTTTTCCCTTCCTTCTTTCCCTTCCTTCGAGGATGAGGTGTGGGTACATGGAGGGTTTTAACAGGTTCTGGCTCTCTCGGGAGAAGAGGATGTGTGAACTGTGTGGGAAGGGGGATGCAAGAGTGGAGCACTGGTTGGAGGAGTGCGTAGTGGTGGAAAGGAGTGGGATAAGCATGGAGGTATTGATGCACGAAAAGGGGAATGAAAGGGCAGTAACATGGGTAAAGGGAGTGTTGAGTAAGATGGAGAAGAAGAGAAAGAAGGAGGAAGAGGAATGGAGAAGGAAAGATTTTAAATAGGAGAGGAAGTAGATATAAGTAAGCTGTAAATATAATAAATAGTAAATAAATAATTTTCATTAAGGCTTATTCCGCTTTTTTTGATGTTAAAAAATTTCTTTATTACAAAAAAATTTTTGCCGACATGTTTCAACCTGAATTCAGGTCCTTTTCAAGGCATAGTCTAATTAGAGTAAGAAAAGAAAAACCGCTGAAGATTATGTTGAGTATTTCAGTATCCTTAACATTTTTTTAAAAAATAATTTAGCTCTCTTGTAAAATTGTTAAAATTGTTTAAAAATGTGAAAATTTTAAAAAACGTATCATTTACGGTATAACCTTAAAAATCCCATAGAAAAAGTTCCTTCAGACTATATAATTGAAAAACTACATTTTGCAAAAAATTACGGTTGACGCGCTTCAGTCCATTCAAAAAGTCATGACAGTTATGTATATAAGTTATGTATATAATAAATAGTAGATAGGTAGTAGGTATTAACCGTGAAAACAGACGTTGGCAAGAGAGGCAATGCGAGAAAGTAGGGACATGCGAGCGAGGCGAGACGAAGTGAGAAAGTAGGGACATGCGAGCGAGGCGAGACGAAGCGAGGAAGGCAAGGTGATAAAAGCGTGCGGTCTTAGAGATAAGGAATGGATGGATGTTAGTTTTTAAGGGTTAGTTTTAAGAAAATCCTGTAAAAAATGGAAGTTTAAACAAGTCAATTTTCTTAGGCCAGCAGGCTGAAAAATAAATGTTTATCTATCTATATTCTATTTAACCCTTTTCTTTTTTCCTCTCACTATCAACTACTTCCCATACTTCTTCCTCCATGCAGGCCTTTTCCGCTTACTCCTCAAACGTTCTGTTTTCTTTCTCTTTTTTTTTTCAATCTCACAACTTGTTATATGAATCCTTTGAAAAAAAATCATTATACTCTTCCTTCTTGCTTCTGTATAGTTCTGCACTGCTCTTCCCGTTTCTTCATTTTCATAATTCATTTCTTTAACTAAATTTTACACAATTCATTGGATATTTTCAGTTTTTTTCAGAATTTTCCTAAATTCATTTTAAACGAACTAAATTCAACGTATTTTTCATACATAGACGCTGTTTCCAAGTTACTTGAATTTTTATTAATTTACCTACAAATTAGTCCCTTTTGGTTACTTTTTCAGTTTTTTCAAGTAAATCAGAAAATAAGATATAACATTTTTATATTTATAGCTATTTTCACCTAAATTTCGGTACACTTAGCCACGGCCTATTAGGAAGATCAGAAGATTATAATTCCGATCATTCCATTAGCTTGTTTCGTGAGCAAAAAAATGAATAAATTTTCAACTAAGAATAAAGTGGTTTGATTCTTAGTTGAAAATTTTAAACCAAAATGATGAATATCCATCTGGAATAGGTTAATTTTGAACCAAAAAAATTAATTTTCAAATAAAATGATGAATCTTCAACTGGGCTAGTCGAATTTTTGTCCAAGAAGATTAATTTTCTACTAAAAAGACGAATTTTCAACAAAATGAATTAATTTCCTACTAGACAGATCCATTTTCAACTTAAAATTGATTAGATAATTTTACGGTAAAAAATTAATTCTCAACCAAAGAGTTGAATTTTCAAAAAAATAAATATAATGAAATATTCAATTGGATTATTTACATTTTCGGTTAACTAAATTAATTTTTATTTATGAAAAAAACGAATATTCAACAAAATACATCAATTTTTAACTGATGAGTTGAATTTCCAAAAAAGAGGTCTATTTTAAACCAAAAATATAATAGTTAAATTTTCGTTTGAATAAGTTGATTTTCTTCTAAAAATGAAAACGAATTTTCAACCAAATAGTTCAATTTTCAACTAATTTGATGAATTTTCGGCTCAAATGATGATTATAAATTTGGAGTAGTTGAATTTTTAACAAAAATGATTAATTTTGGTCCAAAATTATTAATTTTTTGTCACAAGAAATTAATTTCCAACAAAATACATCAATTTTTAAACAAATAATTCAATCTTTAACTAAAATAGTTTATTTTTAAACTGAAAATGAAATTTTTAAATTTTTCATCAAAAATATTGGTGAATCTTTAACTTAAATTGTTGAATTTTCAACCAAAAAGATGAATTTTCAACCAAGAAGATTAATTTTCTACCAAAAAGATGAATTTTCTACTAAAAAAGATTATTTTTCAACCCAAAATTGATTAGATAAATTTTCACTTGAAAACTAATTTTCAATCCAAGTGATGAATTTTGGACTGAACTAATGAATCTTTCACTGCAATAGTTGAATTTTAAACCAAAAAGATTGATTTTCAAAAATTAAATGATGAATCTTCAACTGAAGTAGTTGAATAAAAAAAACACGAATTTTCAACAAAATAGTAAAATTTTCAACCAAAGTGGTGAATTTTCAACTAAAGTTATGCATTTCTAAATAAAATTATCAATCGTGAACTGAAGCTATTGAATTTTTATTTTAAAAGATTATTTTTTTCTAGAGATTATTTTTTAACTATAATAATGAATCTTTAACTGGAATGGTTGAATTTTCAATCAAGAAGATTAATTTTCTACCAAAAAGATGAATTTTTTACTAAAAAAGATTATTTTTCAACCCAAAATTTGTTAGATAAATTTGGAGTTAAAAATTAATTTTCAACCAAAGTGATGAATTTTTAACTAAAGTAATGAATCATTCACTGGCATGGTTGAATTTTAAACCAAAAAGATGAATTTTGAAAAATTAAATGATGAATCTTTAACTGAAGTAGTTGAAAAAATACATTAATTTTCTACCAAAAAAGACAAATTGTCCACAAAATACATGCATTTTCTACTAAAAAAGATCAATTTTCATCCAAAACTGATTATATAAATTTTCAGTTGAAAAATTATTTTCACCTGGAAAGATTAATTTTCATCTCAAATGATGAAATATCCAACTGGATTAGTTACATTTTTAGTTAACAAAATTAATTTATATTAAAAAAAAAACGTTTTGACAAAATAGTTGAATTTTCAACAAAATTGATGAATTATCAAATAAAATTATGAATCTCCAACTCGAATAGTTGAATTTTAACCAAAAAGATCTTTAACTGTAAAAGTTGAGTTTTCAACCAGATCAATAATTTTCTGTCGAAAAAGACGAATTTTCAACAAAATACACGAATTTTTTACTAAAAAGATCCATTTTCATCCCAAAATTGATTATATAAATTTTCAGTTGAAAAATTAATTTCCAACCAAAGAGAAATTTTCAACTGATTTAATGGAATATTTAACAGGATTAGTTACATTTTTAGTTAACCAAATTAATTTATTAATTTTCTGATTTTAAATTTTGTCGATCTACTGTTCAAGTAATTTTCTGGTGAAACGAGAAAAAATCTGCCTCAGCCCGGATTTGAACCGGGAATGCCACTATCCATGAGTGGAGCGTTAACCAATTACGCCACCGAGGCGTAATTTCAAAATAATTTTCACCAGAAAATTGTTTGACCAATCGAGAGACAAAATTTAACACCAGAAAATTAATTAATTAATTACCCTAGTCGGCAAAATAACATCTTCCATTAAAATTAATTCATATTTTAAAAAATTCAACAAAATAGTAAAATTTTCAACCAAATTGACGAATTTTCCATTGAAATTATGAATCTCCAACTCGAATAGTTGAATTTTTACCAAAAAGAACAACCTTAAACTGCAAAAGATGAATGTTCAACCAAGATGATTAATTTTCTACTAAAAAAGATGACTTTCGACAAAACATTGATTTTGAATGTTTCTTATGTGGTAAACAATTTTTAATGAAGCCAGTTTGCCAGTCACTCTCCGAAAATTAAATTTGCTTGTTTCGTGAGAAGAAAGTTGGAGTGAAAGATGAAATTTTTTTATTTAACACTAAATATTTTTCTTAAATCTTAAATCAAGAAGATTAATTTTCTCTAAAGATTAATTTTTAAATAAAATAATCTAATAATCTTCTATTCAAACATAATGAAGTTTGAGTTCAAAGTGCATGTGCACTTTGCTTCGAAACTCAGGGAGTTCAGAGGCTAATCGATAAATCGAGAATCTGAAAATTTTCTCAACTGACTCCGTCCGTTACGTCCCCAAGAGTAACGTACATTAACCAAGTCCCGGGCGCGTAATTTGCAATTTCCGAGTATACTTCGTAATTATGAAACTGCATACTACTCTGCTTCGATAACTGGTTTTTAGCATCTCACGAATCAGCGACCAACTAACGTACGAACAGGGAACAGACTGATTTGAAGCAGAAATGTGTTTTCAATTTTAGACCAATTTAAAAGCAATTCAAGCGTGGTCCATTCTCTGAAGATGAAATCCAATTTTATTCTGACGCTTATTATTCAATATTTTGTAAAAGTCCATTCAGGTAAATAAAGTTGAAACGTTTCGCGATCAACGGAATTTGTAGCTTTTTATCAACTCTTAAGGGTAAAATCGAGGGGTTAATTACTACTGCAATCTGGTGTACACTCTCTGTAATTTTATGCAATCCCACGCAATCTTACGCAATCCCACGCAATCTTATGCAATCCCACGCAATCTTATGCAGTCTCAAGCAATCTTATGCAGTTTCACACAATTCTTCGCATTCCTATGTAATCTTATACAATCCCAAGCCATTCTTCGAAATCCTATGCAATATTATGCAGTCTCAAGCAATCTCATGCAATTTTACGCAAATCCTTGCATTACCATGCAATCTTATGCAATCCCACGCAATTCTTCGAACTCCTATGCGATATTATGCAATCTCACGCGATACTTTGCAATTCCATGCAATTTTTGGCAATTCCACGCAATTCCTTGCAATCCCACACAATTATTTGCAATTCTTAGCAATCTCTTGCAATTTTTCGCAATCCTATGCAATTCCTTGCAATCCCATGCGATCTTATGCAATCCAATGCAATGTTATGCAGTCCCAAGCAATCTCATGCAATTTCACACAATTATTTACATTCCTATGCAATATTCTGTAATCCCACGCAGTCCCATGCAATCTCACGCAATTCTTCGAAATTCCATGCAATCTTGTGCAGTCCCAAGCAATCTTATGCAAGTTTACGTGAAATCTTTGCATTCCCATGCAATCTTATGCAATCAAACGCAATTCTTCAGAATCCTATGCAATATTATGCAATCCCACGCAATATTATGCAATCCCACGCAATTTTTTGCAATCTCACGCAATTCTTCGCAAGCCTGTGCAATCTGATGCAATCCCATGCAATCTTATGCAATTTCACGCAATTCTTTGGAATTCTATGCAATCGTATGCAATCCCATTCAATTATTAGCAATTCCATGCAATTTTCTGCAATCCCATGCAATTCTTTGCAATCCCATGCAATTCTTTGCAATCCCGTGCAATTCTTTGCAATCCCATGCAATCTTATGCAGTACCAATCAATCTTATTCAATTTCACCCAATTCTTTAAATTTCTATTTAATCTTATGCAATCCCATGCAATCCCACGCATTTCTTCGAAATCTCATCAATGTTATGCAGACACAAGCAATCTCATGCAATTTAACGCGGATCTTCGCATTCTCATGCAATCTTATGCAATCCCACGCAATTTTTTGGAATCCTATGCAATATTATGCAATGCCATGCAATTATTTGCCAAATCATTTTTTTTCTTTGCAATCACGCATTTCTTTGGAATCTCATGCAATCTGATACAATCCCACGCAATTCTTGGAATCATATGCAATTTTTTGCATTCCCACGCAATTCTTTGGAATCCTATGTAATATTATGCAACCCCACGCAATAATTATCAATCTCACGCAATTCTTTGGAATCTTATGCAATCTGATGCAATTCCACGAAATCTTATGTAATTTCACGCAATCCTTTGCATTGCCATGCAATTCTTTGCAATCCCATACAATCTTATATCATTTCATGCCATCTTATGCAATCCTAAGCAATCTATTTCAATTTCACTCTATTCTTCGCATTCGTATGCAATGACACACAATTCTTTGCTATCCCATGCAATCTTATGCAACCACACGAAATTATTTGCAATCCCATGCAATTCCTTGCAATCCAATGCGATTCTACGCCATCCCACACATTCCATTGCAATCCCACGCAACTATTTGCAATCTCATAAAATCTCATGCAATCCCAAGCAAGCTTATGCAATCCCACACACTTCTTTGGAATCATATGCAATCTTATGCAATCCCACGCAATTATTTGCAACCTCATGCAATTCTTTGCCATCCCACGCAATTATTTGCAATCACAAATAATTCTTTGCAATCTCATACAATTTTTCGCAATTCTATGCAATCTGATGCAATCCCAAACAATCTTATGCAATTTCACGCAAATCTTTACATTACCATGCAATGTTATCACAGAAGAAACGAAAGTGAATATTTCTTGCGGGTAATTTTCAAGTAGATAAAGTTTAATTTTTCCGCATCGAAACAAAACAAGTAACCATGGTAACCATTTCCCATGTGGTAGATTCACCCCGTGAAGTTAATTTTTGTTGTAGGTAAAGATTACGCTGAAGTCGATCTAGAGATTACATTATGTTTTTTTCTGTGACGCATCCCACGCAATTCTTCGGAATCCCATGCAATGTATTCAATCTCTCGCTGTTATTTGCTATCCCATGCAATCGTATGCAATCCTGCGCAATCTTATGCAATCCCAAGCAATATTATGCAATTTAACGCAATTCTTTGCATTCCTACGCAATCTTATGCAGTTCCACCCATTTCTTTACAATCCCAGGCAAGTCTTTGGAATCTCATGAAATCTTATGCAGTCCCACGCAATAATTTTCATTCCTATGCAGTTATTCGCAATCCCACGCAATTCTTTGCAATCCCACACAATTCTTTGCAATCCCGCGCAGTTTTTTGCAATGCCATGCAATCCTATGCAATCTTATTCAATCCCAAGCAATCTTATGCAATTAAACGAAATTCTTTGCATTCCCATCCCATCAGGCTGACCTGAAAGTTTCGGGTCAGCCCTAAAGAAGTGAACTGCATTATTCACGGAACGTCGGCAACATTCATAGTTTCGCACACGATTCAAACCCGGAAAAGTTTTAAAATTTTAGTAATTTAAATCGATCATAATGAATCGCCGTTAAAGCATTAAATCTATTATTAATTTTACGAGATTTTGAAGATTTCTAAAAATTTTGGAGGGTTTTCTGGGACTCTGAGAGATTCAAATAAATTTCCAAAAATACTGAAGGATTTTAAGGCTTTTAATCAGATTTTATGGGATTTCTGAATATTTAAACTAATTTTAAAAGATGCCATCGGTTGAAAAAAAGATGGATGTGAATTTAGATTGACAAAGAGATAGAAAAAGATTTAAGTAGATGGTTGAAGAATAGGATGAGATAAGGAAGAGGGGATTGAAAAAGATAGAACGAAATTTGTATTTGACTGCGAGATAGTGAAAGATTCACGTGAATAGATGCAGTATGGGATGACATAGCGAAGAGGAGATTATGAAAGATAGATGGGATTAACAGGAATATATAAAAAATACGCGTCGATAGATTTAACATGATATAACATTTAACATATTATGACATGT
>CAKNXH010058279.1:46385-61134 GCA_932178445.1 Andricus quercusramuli | reverse complement strand
TGTCATGTCATGTGTCATGTCATGTGTCATGTCATGTGTCATGTCATACTCACCAGTGTTTCTAGTGTTGTCTGTCAGCGATTGTGTTGATCGGATTTTCTCTGAACTATATTATATTGCAATTTCAGCCAATTTGACCGGGGTCGAATTTTAATGTCAAGTGTGCGGTGTCCTTTTGACGTGCTTTAATACCGAAAACGAACGTTCTCCACTTGCATTCGTTGACATAATGCTTAAGTAGATACAAAGAGCAATATCAACATCAGGACAAGTTACAGTGAGCTTCGTTTCACGAATTATTTTCAGAAACTTCAAAGGAGTTATTTCCTCTTCGCAAAGGCCTGGAGAAATCCTGTAATCTGAACACATTCTTCAACAAATATTTTGTCTAAATCATCGAAATAAATCTTCTGCAATTCTGCAAATTTTTGTCTAATTTTATCGTTAGAAAAATAAGTTAACTGCTCAATGAATCTAAACCTATTATCGATTTAATTGTACACTTCATACTTAAACGATAACTCCATACAAAGATTATCAATAATAAAAAAGGAATGAGTTCACCTTCATGTCATCTCTAGCACTGAAAGTAGTCTCATTATGATTACAATCATCTGACTGAACCTTCCTAATTTTTCGTCTACGATGTTTTCCTGCGTATTCATCGCAAACTGTCAGATTTACACCCTGCTCCTTATAGTAATTAAAACGATCACGAAGACCCTCCACGTATTTAAGCAAACCCTTGTAATGGGTTAGAATATCGCAGACTTCAGTATAAACAGTCTTTAATGATTTATTTACCTTATCAAAGGGAAACAAAACATCATTCCAAAACGCAGTTATTATACCGCACTGGTTTCAAGTTCATAAAATTCTCGATGCAGTCCTTCAGCTTCAACCCTCGCAGTAGATCTTTCAAGAGGATTTTGGGCTATCTCAAGAATGGCTGCAGCGAAAGAACAAAAGGACATCAAGAACGCATAAACCACATCTGCTCTAACAGAATACCGAATATCTGATAACGACTTTGGAACTAGTACATCGCCAATTCCCGTTAATTTTTCTTTTAGTAAATTCAATCTACCTGAAGAAGCGCTTATAAAAGTTTAAACATGCTGGATAAACATAAAAAACTTTATTGCTCCTAAACAGCAATCAGCAGCCGAAACGCCTACGACATTCAGTGACTGATCTGCGCAGGGTATATAAAAACCTTAAGGATTAAGTTCTTTAATTGTAGCTTGCAATCCTCCATATTCCACTGACATATTTCTCGCATTATCATAGGACTGACTTCGATAGTCAATAATATCGATAGTTAAATCTTCAAGGGTGTTTAATACAACTTTTTCTAATTGACTAACGTAATGATTTTTAATTGGAATGAATTTCAAGAATCTTTCTACAGGTTCGCCATTTTCGAAGATATACTCTAGAATAAATGTTAGTTCATCGATATGCGATACATCAGGAGTAGAATCCACACTTAATCCATAAAATTTACTTAATTTCACTTCGGAAACTATTTGTTCTAGAAATGATAGTAAATTAAATCAATGAATTAATTACATATATTTTTCTGAAGGTAGGATACGTTACCTCTTCCTTTTTTTCCAAAATTAGTCATGTGTTCCTTAAAAAAATATCATATTCTGCAATAAATTCTAATAGACCCAAATAATTTCCGTTGTGAAACAAACCAATTTTTTCATTATTTCCTCTAAATGGCAAACCTCTAATGCCAAGAAACTTAATCACACTTACTATTCGACTCAAAACCTTCTTCCAATATTCAGTTTCTTCAACGTACTATTTTTAAAATGTTTGATCTACGCCACTCAGTAAATGATTTCTTGATACATACTTCGTTATATTATCTCGATGTTCCTTACTATTTTCATGCAAACCTACAATTTTGCTTAATTTTTCCAATCGTTAAAACAATTACTGTTTGATAATGCTGACTCACATTCATCAAATAATTTACAAGGTACGCAAAAAACGGTTCCTCGAGACTCGGAGTAAAACAACCATTTTCGTCGACTTTTTTCGCCGTTTTTCAATTTTTCATAAAAGTATCTTTTGTAGTATACTTTGCTTGCTTAGAATATACACGTTTAGATGAATTCAAAATCCAAATCTGATATTTTTTATTTTGGTGGATTAGATAGAAAGAAGTCAATGAAATCTGGAGTCAAAATGGCCATTTCGCAGGATAAAATTCATCTTGAATCTTCTTTATATCATCTGCGTTAATTTTTTGAGAAATTTCGTCATCTAAAATAAAAAAAAAAAATAAAATAAGAAATACAAAAATTACTTCGATTCCAAAGTTTATATGGGCGATTGTGAAAAAGTGGACCATGTTAGACAATGATATGTTGAAAAAAAAACTCCAAGCTGTCTAGAATATTTATTTTTTATTAAAGTTAACCCAAGAAAGTATAAAAATATTGAACTAAGAGATCAGGGAATGTATTTGTGATGGACATGAATTTTAAACGTTGCTAAAGGTCGTGTGAAAGGACATGCAACTTTCATCAAATATAACATTTTTTAAATCGTATTAAAATGTATGCAGAACAGATAACATTATTTTAGAATACGGAAGAATTACTATTTTCAAGATTGATTTAAATTTGGCTTCAGAGTTTCAAAACTTCCTCTCATTTCATACACGGAAAAAATAAGTTATCGAAACTTCACTTGACTAGTCAACCATTCTAGGATAGGCCACTTTTTTGTTAGAATCTCGTATAATTTTGATTAAAGAACCGCAGACTTCATCGAAAAAGTGAAAAAAGTCATCGAATTATTGGAAGACAATCTAGGAACATCAGTTTTCGAATTTTTATTCAGCAGATTTTGACAAAGTTCAAGGCAAACATTCAATTGTTCATAAAAAGTCCTCCAGATTCCAAACGATTTGGAATACAATAACTCTAGCACAGAAACGAATAACTGATTTGTAAGTTGTCGACACGAAGGAATAGTAACGAGTGGTATCACCCTATGTGTTCGCAGAGCAGAGGTGGGACAAGTGACGTCCAATAATTCGTTAATGCTAGCTACGAATGAAAACTCGAATGCTCCCCAGTGCACATGCGCAGAGCTGTTTTCGCAGTCACATGTTATACCCACTCAATATGTTACCTTTTGACATCTCGATGCACATGTAGGTTATGTTCGTTTGTTTATGTTCGTTCAATACAAAAAGTTCGAAACTTCAAACGCGTGTTGACATCGTTGGCATGGCAACCGCCAGTGCGCATGTGAACGGGGGAGCATACGAGTTTTCATTCGTAGCTAGCATTAACGAATTATTGGACGTCGCTCGTCCCACTCCCCACTTACAGGGATACTACTCCTTACTATTCCTTCGTGGTTGTCGAAGAATTCGTTGACTGTCTTCTACATATCTATATATTCACAATGTACAGTCACATTGGATGCTCAGGTGAAGTGGTATATGTATCAGTCTGAATGGAGTCGCGGTCACCGGCAATGAACAAATGAGCGCGGATTTAAATTTGACTTTTCACTGACATTTGTGCAAAATATTCAATGTGTTAAGTTAGTCGTGGGGTCTAGTGGTTAGGGATAAGTTGCGTCCGATAGGCGTTAGGTAGTTCGAATCCCGCCGCAAAATTTCTTTCGATTTTTCATAGGTTCGTGTGTATCTGTAAAAATAAATATAACGTAAGCGTGAATCTATGTGAATAACAATATAGTAAATATAACCGCGAAATATATATTTTTTTTAACTTGGCTATACTGTTTTCTAAAAACTCGTTAGGAGTCATCGAAAGTTTCATTGACTGGCTTCGAAGCATTAGTGTATCAGTGTTTCAAGAACTCTATTCCTCTGTTCTTCACATTTTCATTGAAATTATTTTGTACTTTCGACAACTCTTTCTACTTTTTAAACATTTATCAATCAAGGTTTGTAAGACGATTCTTCCAATTTATGACATACCCTATCCTAGAGTGGTTGACTCAGTCATTCAAAATTTCAACAACTAATTTTTTCCGTGTAGTATGATAAATTAATATGGAGCGTTACCGGACACTTTATTGAAAATATTACGCAAAATAGTGATAATCATTAACTTTTATTTGGCATCAAAGTTTATAAATCGATTTTTAGAACACCAAAATCTTCCTTAGTATGAAATTAAGAATGTTAGCACGAATTATGAGTAGTTTAGATAATTATTTTCGAGTTTTATCTCAAAATAGCATGGCAGCGTGACCAGACGAAAAATTTGTGAGTCAGACTTAGAAGTGATTTTTAATATCATCAACTCTGAAATTTTTAACTCTACTTCTGATTCTTATCTTTCTTTTGATGAAGAACAATAATTATTTGAAAAATGTTTATTTTCCATAGATAACACTTATGATATCTATGGAAAATAAATATTTTTCAAATTATTTTTCAAATCGTGTTATTATTATTTAGCCATTTTTCATTTTAAATTGTGCTTTTATGTAAGAACATTACTGAAATAATTTTAGAACAAATTTATTATTTTTGGAAATTAACCATTTTTTTAAAATGACAAATGACAAACGAAAATACCCAATTAGAATATCTTAGGTAGCGATTTTTCTATAAAGCTCTGCAAAATCCCTGATAGTGAGTTTTGAATTTAATAAGTTTATATGTAAATATAAAGTAATTTTAAATTGAAAAGTTCAAAATGTACAATTGAAAAAACTGGAATAATATTACAGCAATCTTGTTTTATATTCTTTTTTTAATTTTCAGTTTTCAATGTAATATCTCAAAATTTTCTGATTTTTAATTGAAGATTTTAAAAAAATTTCAAAATAAAAAATATTTGATTAGTAATTTTCAAGAATGAACAATAATAAAGATGTGCTGAAAATTGTTACAATTTTGAAGTTCCGAATTTTCATCTTGAACGCTCAATTTTTAATTTTTCCTCTGATGGGTTTTAATTTTGCAATTAAAATTTAATCGGTTGAATTTCAGATAATTGTATAATTAGGAATTTGAATATTATTAATTTTTATGGCATTTAATTTTTATTCTAAATAATTTCAATATCAAAGGGGATTGAGTATGAAGGAGTTTTAATATTAAAATTTTTTGTGACTGAAGTTTATTTCAGTTTTAAATAAATTTCGCATTCGTTTGAGTTTCAACGTTCTGGAGTAGAATTTTTTTTATTTCAATTTAGGGTTCAATTTAAATTCTCAAATTTTAATCGCTTTGAATTTAATATTATTCAAATTCAAAACGTTTCAATTTTTAACTAATTAATTTTGAATACCTTTAATTATAAATAATACAATTACATTTCCTTTGAATTTTGAATGCTCCAATTTCCAAAATTCAAATTTTCAAATATTAACGTTTTGACATTGTCCTATTTTAAAAATTTTAACTTGCAATAATTTCATATAATAATAATAATAATAATAGTATGTTTAATCTAAGAAAGCATCCAGAGGTGACTGTTGTAAACTCCAACACTCACGGCCGCTGTGTAAGAATAACAGCGGTAAAAACAAATTGAAACTACACCATGCTTCTAATTTTGTGTCTACAACATCATTGCAAATGATTTCTAAGATCGTAATAAATTAACTTATAACATCCTCATATCATCAGTCACTTGACTTAGTCCGTGGCTATGACGAAGAATCGGGTTCACCCGAGAAAAAGTTTAAACAAGAATAAATAATAATGATAATAATAATTGTGATGTGGCGACCCGTCACAATTAAACAGAAGAAGAATTATAAGAAAAATTATAATTAAACAGAAGGGAATATAAGGTCAACCATCTAGTATACATGGACGAGCTTGAACTCTTTGCCTCCTCGAAAGAGGACCTTAATATTCTTGTCGAGGCGGTAAATAGGTATTCTAAAGCGATTGTCATGAGCTTCAGACTGGACAAGTGTGCCTGCGTCCACCTACACCAAGGAAGACTAGAAACTACATCATCGCATGACGATCAGGATGTTCAACTCATAGGCGGAAATACCATTCAACATCGTGGTATTGGAGAAACATATACATATCTTGGAATACCGCAAGCGGAAACCCAAAATGTGCGTAAGTTAGAAACGGCCCTGGGAGAACACGGTGGTCAGGAAGGACGAATAGGTATCACAAAAATGGCAATAAAATCGGTTTGCGGGATGATATTCGGGAACGAATATGCATAAAAAATCCGTTCGAATTGAAATCCTAGCTGATCCTGTTTTCAAGATATCGTCAAATTATACGTATTTCAGCTATTTCATTAATGGAACGTAATGAGCTGTACCTTATATGTATGCATTCAAATGCATATATAATTATTATTTTTATACTAGGTATGTGTAGAATAGATAAATATATGTATATCTTATACTTTTGGTTCTCTTCATTAGTAATTTTTATTTCAAATTATGGTGAATGAAAAAAAAATTGATTGTTATTTGTGATTGTTAACAATTATTTGAATCTAATATTATCTCCATATTAAAAAAAATAGGACCATGTCCTCTTAAGCGCCACCTCTGTGCGTGGCCTATTCGGTCCTGCCTCAACGAAGGAGGTGAGTAGAAGACAGGCCGAGAACCGTGATCGTCGATTAAAAGTGAGCTTGTCAGATACGATTGAACATTTTTAATCAAATCTCGGGCACCCATGAATATTTTTTAAGTTTTCTTGGCTTATATTAAAGTTAAGATTCCAGGCTCAATGTCATATAATTTTCAGGTTTTTGAAAAAATTTTCCTAGGTCGTGCTAAAAGTTGAATTTGAGGTAGAAAATTTGAGCAAATATTGCATTTTTTTTAACTTCTCAAGTGCTGTACTATTTTCAGAAGGTCAGAAAAATATTTGTTGGGTACCAATAGAAGTGGAATTTCATGAGCTTTCCAAATGTTTACAAAAAGTGCCCTATCTCTTTTTTCGCCGACATATCGTGGTTCGAAGTCAGAAGTGATTTTTAATAGCGCTCACACGAGTCGTGCGCACAATTTCCGACGGTAGTGTATAATATATATATAATTAAAAAAAAAAAGTTAAACAACCACCGCAGGGTACCACTAAGAGCAACTGCCATCTAAAAAGAAAATGTCAATAGCCCCCAGTAGAACCGCGGTAAAATACACCTATGGCCACGTCTCACATCCGTGAGATGGGTGGTCACAGGGCACGACGAAATCACAACGACAGGCCGGCGAAACCCTCGTGTGTCTTGAGGACACGAAGCGACCCAAGGATGACAGCTTTCTGCATCCATCTCGCAAGTGCCTTGGCATATTTTTGGCACGCGGGTATGGCTTTAAGGTTACGAACCAGTGATAATTTAGCACCTCCGAGAGCACCTATCACAAGGACAATTATTCGTACCGAATATTTTGGGTACAGTCGATGCAGCTCTCTTTTAAGGAATATATATATATATATATATATATATATATATATATATATACAGAACAAAGAAAGAAGAGGCAGAAAAAGGAAAGAATCAGTGGACCATGGATTCCTTCGTTTCTTCATTCCTATTATTAGAAACTTATGTTCAAAATTCCTCCAAAAATTCTTTGAAGGACAACAGATAAATCATATGGATCTGATTAAGAGCTTAAATCCCTTACGAACATTTGACCTAAATATATAATGGTATGTGTGAAAACAAATTTTGTAGCAGAAAAATGGACTTTTAGGACTTTTGATACAATCTCTTGAAAACATGAAATTTAAAAAGTGTATTAGAATAAATTCTTGTAGGCAATTTTACATCAATTTCAACTTAACCTAAAAGAAATCGGCATTTTGAAGATAGCAACTTCTATAAATTAGTGTTGTAGAATGTTGGGGAATCATTTGGTCGATATTAGCTCGGGAAGAGATATGGGTCTTCGCTTTTTGCTTATTTCGTAAATATTTTGGGTACAGTCGTTGCAGCTCTCTTTTAAGGTCTTGATACCTCTCCTCTTTTTCTTTCTCCTTTGCAGTGATGTTGTATTCGCACGGAGCCGAGAATTCAATCACGAATATCGTTCGTTTCTCGAAGTCTTGGAGAACAATGTCAGGCCTCGAGTGCGCAACGGAGACTGCTGCCCGAAAATCGTAGTTCCAGAAAATCTGGCACTTTTCGTTTCGGACAATTGACTCTATATCCCTTGGAGCGTTCGGCAGGGCAGGGTCGCGACCAACACCGTAAGAGCGACAAAGGTGGTAATAAAGTACTCTTAGGGCCGCATTATGTCTCTGCGTTATTATTATTATTGCTCTGCATTATGTTCCTGCGTGGGTCGGACACCCCGATATTATGTGTTCTAGGTACTCAACGTGTGCATGACACGCTCTTCCCCTATCACTGGGAACTTCTTGACATAAAATGCGGGCGCGGTATGCTAAGGTGGAGATTACGCCGTCCTGGCATGCGAAAATGAAGCCCTCTGTACCTGAATTCAGCCCTGATGATTTGAGGAAAGCAAAAGTTTGCTCCTTTGACAAGGACTGTTTTTCTACATTTCTGTGAAAGTTTCCGTGCATGTGCTTGTCGAGTAGCTCTTGGTGAAATTTTCTAACCTCTGCTTTCTTTACTTCGGCTTTTGGACGTGAAGCATCTAGACGGAGTAATGCACTTTCCTCACTTTCCTCACTTAAAATTCAGGCCAAGGATCTCGGCAGCTTGCTCCGCGGCTTTGTAAAGGAACGCTCCTTCGCCAATCATCTCGTGGTTTCTGACCATCTTTAGGAGAGGATCTCTGCCATTCGCAACTATGTAAGCTGTACTTAAAACAATTCGATTATGAAGACATTGGAGATTCAGAAGTCCGCGTCCGCCTTGACGGCGTGAAATGTATAATCGCGGAACTGACGAATTGATATGCAAGCTTTTATGCACATGCATGATCTTACGCGTGGTGACATCAAGGGTCTTAAGCTCGTTCTTCGTCCATTGAACCACCCCAAACGAGTAGAGTAGAACCGGGACGGCAAGCATGTTAGTCGCAGATACCTTGTTCAACGCCGACAGATTGGAAGACCAAATCTGTCTAAGAAGATGCTTGTATCTGCTTCGGAGAGACTCCTTCACTGCTGTTACGTCCTGAATGCGGCTTTGAGGCACGCCCAGGTATGTATAGGTCTCTCCAGTGGTAAGATGTCTAATAACACTTATATCTACAAGCTCAGGGTCCTTGGGAACGCCAGTAATCTTTCCTTTCTTCAAATGAATTTTGGCACACTTCTCCAAACCAAAGTCCATCCCAATCTCTCCTGTGTAGTTCTTGACGATATTTATAGCAGTTTGAAGTTTGCTTTTACCAGCGGCATAGATCTTCAGGTCATCCATATAAAATACATGAGTTACCTTATGCTCACGCTGATTAGTGTCGCCACAGAGGTATCCAGGAGAATTTCGTAGTGCGAGAGATAGAGGCAGAAGTGTGATGCAAAAAAGCAAAGGGCTCATACTATCCCCTTGAAAGACGCCCCTCTGGAAGGTGACCTTGTTCGTCGTCAGACGATGATTCCTAGATGAGATGGTAAATCTAGTTTTCCAAAGAGGCATCAGTCTCTCTATGCATCTCACTATGTGTGGATGTACCTTCAAGCTTTCCAACAGACAGATGATAAGTCTATGAGAGGTTGAATCGAAAGCTTTCCGGTAGTCAATCCAGGCCATTGACAGGACGCGCTGATGGGCGGCAGCGTCTTTACAGACACACCTGTCAATTAGCAGGTTCTCTCGACAGCCTGCTACACCTTTTTCCGAGCCTCGTTGTTCGTACTTCTCTCGCCATACAGGCTCAATTCGTCGAACGATGCTGTTTTTTAGGACAGCTGTAAAGGTCTTATACAGTGTGTTTAAACAAGTTATTGGCCTGTAATTCTCTGGTCTGGACAAGTTGCCTTTTTTCGGTAGGAGTATAGTGCGTCCTAACACCAGCCACTGCGGAATGGGCGTCTCCGACTTTAAATGTGAGGTGAATATGCGGGCCAAATGTTGGTGTATAGAAGTAAACTTTTTCCACCAAAAGTTCTTAATACAATCTGGTCCAGCACCGGAAAAGTTCTTCGTGCCTTTAAGTGCTTTTTTCACCTCTTCGGCAGTGACTGATGGGCACTCCTCTTCAGATTTTATGAGACTCTGAGACTTCGCCCGGTATCCCAGAGTCACCGTTAAAGACACCTCACCCAGGTGCCATGCAGCTTTCGGCACGGTTCTCACACTTTCGCTTAGGGGTTATTCCTTCGGGACCATCCCTGGACAATTGTCCGCGACTGCTTATTAATTATTGTATCCATATTCAGCAGAAACCCTTGGTACGGGGACCCTCTATCCGCAACCCGAGGACGCGTTCGGTGGCATTTATATTCATTTATATTTCAATTCAATTCAATAATCAATATTATATTTATATTCATTTCTTGTATCATAGTTAGGCATGTAAATATATACTTAAGGTACAACTCATTACGTTGCATTGATGAAATAGCTAAAATACGAGATTTGACGATATCTCGAAAACAGGATCAGCTAGGATTTCAATTCGAACGGATTTTTGATGTATATTCGTGCCCGAATATTATCCCGCAATCCGATTTTATTGACATTTTTGTGATACCTATTCGTCCTTCCTGACCACCATGAGAAAGGTATCGCCAAATTCTCAGAAAAATTTGGGCTTCCGAATTATCTGGAAAGAATAAGATCCAGGCAACCAATATGCTGGCCGTTCCTATACTGTTCTACACGTTTTGTGCAGTTAAATGGAACGTCGATGAGTTGTAGCAACTCGACCGAAGCACACGCAAGATGATGACAATACATCGAAGTCTTCATCCTAGATCTTCCGTACCTCGCATATATCTTCCTCGAGATAAAGGAACGTAGCAGAACATACGCTTCTGCCAAGAGAACATGCTGACAATCCCCTTCATAGTAAATTCCACGGCATCATATGTAGAGAAGAGCTCTTGATGGGTCTGTTCAACATGTTTGTCAAGTCTGCTGGATTGAGATCGGAGACTGAGGGAATTCTTTTTGCCTGTCAAGACGGCGTTATAGACACCTTAGTTTACCGCGAGCGCATAATGAATTTACTTCTGAGCGATGCCGACTGCCGAGCGTGCAAGCAAGAGCCAGAAACACTTGGACATGTTCTCAGTGGATGCTCTAAATATGCACGCTACGGGTACATAGAGAGACACACTGCGGCTCTAAAAGCGTTATATTACCATCTTAGGCACTTCTATGGTGTTAATCTATTGCCCGTATTGCCATGCGCCCAGGGGAAACTCGAGTCCGTTGTGGAGAATGATCAGTGTAAGATCTACTGGAATTTTCAATCCTCCACCACTTAACGTATCAGTGCTACGAAGCGTGATATTGTCTTCCAAGATCTGAAGAACAAGATCATTTACGTGATCGAATTCTCGGCAACAGCCAATGGTAATATCACGGCAAAGGAGGGGAAAAAAACGGACGAAATATCAAGTACTTCTTTTCGAGCTGAGTAGGATATACCAAGGCTACAAAGTCTATCTTATAATTCTCATACTCGGCTGTCTTGGAGGTATGGAAGCTTCATTTATCAGCCAACTTAACAAGATTCCGGCTTGCCAGCGTCAGGCTCATTTCATCGCGAACCGGATGCAAAAGGTTGTTCTTCTAGGATCACTTCATCTGGTCCGCCAACACTGTTCCTTATAGCATTCTACATGATTGGTAGCTCTAAAAAAGTATCCCGAGGTGAAACCTTCATCTCCAACTGTCCCGTCTTGCCGTTACATCTATGAAGGATACACTCCAAAGCAGACAGAAATGTCTCATCTGGCGAATTTGGTCTTCCGAACCGTCGGCGAGGAACAAAGTATCTACCAGGAACATGCTTGCCGTCCCGGTAGTACTCTATTCATTTGGAGTGGTTTCATGGACGAAGAACGAGCTCAGATCCCTCGATATCGGGTCTCGAAAGTTTATGTATATGAACAAAAGCATGCACCTGAAGTCTTCTGTCCCGCGACTTTATATCTCACGCCATCAAAGTGGTCGCGGAATACTGAATCTTGAATGTCTTCACAACAGGATTATTCTGGGTATAGCGCATATAGTCACAAATCAGCCTCCTGTCTTTGAGAGTTGAAAACGGTCCATGTGTCGAAAACGGCCAGGCGGCCGCGCTAGTAGTAACTTTGTTCGTGTTGCTTTTACGGCTATATGGCTTTCGTCATGTCGATTCGTTACAAACTCTCAAAAATGTAACAATAAAACGGTTTCTTAATGCAATTATTGTGAAAATGGCCCGGTGGAGTTTTCTACTAGTGTTTTTATGTTTGTTTGTCGCGGTAATTCTGCCGATGTGTATCGCTTCGGGGTGCAAATCAGGTTTCAAAAGTGGACTCAGAGAACCCGAAGATCCCGAATATGAAAAAATTAATTTTTTTGTCGTTCCGAAAGACCAAGCTATTAAAACTTTATGGAAAAAAGCTTTAATTCGGAAAAATTTTACCGTGAAAGCAGGCCAGTTCGCTTGCAGTAAAAATTTTTTTAAAGGAAGACTTTATCCACGAAAAAATCCTAAAAGGACCCGATGGCGCTATCTTAAGAAAAGTAAGTAATCGAGGGTCCGGATGCAATAACCGACGGTACGCTCGGCCTTGTATTCCTTGCCTCCCATTCGAGATAAAACGACGTGAAAAATTATCTGAAACTCAAAATTTGAAAAAAGCTCTCGAAAAAAATATGAGCTTCATGAGGAGCACAATTTTTGTGTAGAAAACTTTTCTGTGCGATTTTAACTTTGTGAAAAATAAAATATAAACTGCAAATTTCGACGAGCAAAATTTAATACGTTTTTTAAAATGAACTCGCAGTAACTTTTTTTCATTTCAACGAAATTATTTAAAATTTGAATCCTAAGCGTATTACACTCTGTCGCTGCCTACGAAATTTGATTTCTGCATCAAAAAGTTGATTGTTTAACAATATGTCGATGTTTATCAATAGCTATTTAATACCATGCTTTTTCACGTTCGGCGGGAAAAAGTATAGGGGGAATTTTGGAGTTAAAACAACTTTCTGCGGAGAAATTCTTCATATGGGCCTAAAGAAGTTTTTTAGAAAGTTTCATATTTTTTAAGCAAAAAATGAGCGAGCCAGCGTAAATTGAAGTGAAAGCGCGAAATCTGGGCCGTCTACCGCCTGGGGTGTGAGCGTTTGCGAATGAGCCAATGTCGAGGACGGGCGGGCAAACAAAAAATTCTCGAAACAGCCCGCACAATATTATTGTTTTTTTATGAAAAAATGCCCGTGAAATACACGTTTGACAGAATACAACTTTTTTTTACATAAAAGAAAATCAAACTTTTCTTTTATTTATTGTGCAATCAAAAATATGTTATACAGAAAAAAAATAGAAGTGAATTTTCGTTGCCAGTAATTTTCAAGTAGATAAAATAGATTTTTTTCGCATAAAAAAAACACAAGTTTTAATAGAATTGACATGGTAACCATTTCCTATGTCGTGGGTAAATCTTAACACGTGAAGTTAATTTTTGTTACAGGTAAAGATTACTCTGAAATCGCTGTAAAGATTACATTTTATTTTTTGTGTATACGCATCCAAATACATACATACAAAAAGTAGGCATTTTGATTTGATGAATTTTATAAAAGTGAATTCTTAATTTATCCATTTTATATACAGCATAATATGTTTCTCTAAAAGGACGCTTTCGATATTTTCAATCTCGGCGTGTAGCATAACTTTAAAAGTATATAATTCACATTTGATTCGATATAATTGAGCACTTGTAAGATCGTCTTCTCGATTTGGATGTTTAATGCAGATTCAGATTAATTCCAGTGTGGAAAATTTTTTTAGCAGCCTTGAATCATGCTCCAGCCAGGACAGTTTTTCTCAAGCCTGTCTATTTACGCCTGGCGCTACACTAGCGCTGTCTAGGAGTTCGTTACGAATTTGAATATATGACGACTGTCCAGATTTTATCTAGTTTCAAGGCAGAATCACGGTTTGGACTTGGACAAAAATTACAGAAGTGAATTCAGAAAACAATAATATTTTAATAAAATATTTAGGGAATTACCATACATAATTGCATAAATGTTTAAGTAATAACTAAATGTACACTATTGCGTATTTAGGATAATAAACAATAATTATTAAAGGTGATTGAAATATTAATATACGAACTGTACTCTTAAAAACAATTTTTGTTAAAGAATGTTTAAAAACATTTTCTTCCATTTGAATTATATAGTAAAGTTTTAATAAATTTATATTATATTTATAATAATTATAATATATACGTACAATTCTTTGTATTATATTTATAATATCCCAGAAAATCAATATTTACTTTATTATAATTATGTATTGCTTGCGTTAATGATGATTAAGCCTAACGTATCATTTATTTATATCATAATGCAATTAAGCGAGAAAACATCACAGATTACAGGAACATAATATCTCATTCAGTTTTTCTATTGACAAATGATACTTGGCTCGGATTTGCACGTTATATCTTGTACTTAATAATTAAAATCCCTTAACAATACTTCAAAGTAAAACACTAAACATTAACATTTATAAAAACGATACGTTTGTGAGAAAACATGAATGTAAAAAAATAAACATTTTTGGAATGAACGTTATCGCGAATATTGTGTCACGTTCGCATAATTAACTTTTACTGCTCGTTAGAATCAGTAGTTTTTTTAGTTTTTATTGG
>CAKNXH010058279.1:31030-41385 GCA_932178445.1 Andricus quercusramuli | reverse complement strand
GACATAGTAAGATAATACGTGAGAATGATTTTACCGCCCCCCCCCCCTCTCCCGAGGTAAGATCATTTAGAGATTTTTGAAACCCGCCTCCCCCTCGAGACCCTTACGTAAATAATGAATGGCCCCTAAAGCCGGGAGACGAAAATTAAAAAAAAGTAGCCACCCAGGATACAATGCAATGCAAAACTGTTTGCGATAAATTGGAATAATAATATACATTTCTGTACATACCAAAATCAATATTGTTATCCTTTTGTGTAGAAGCAGTCGACATAGTTGATGATGATGCTGCTGTGATAACAGATTCGTTCGGTTCATTAGTTTTTTATGAAATATTGAACTCTTCTGTTATATTTGATTGTCTGCTAGCTCTAAGATTATTTGACTTTGATTTGCTTGTAAGTATCGTAAAGAAATTATTTAATTTCGGCACTTTCTTCAAGAAGTTGGCTTACTCTTCACTTTTTCCTTAGCCTTTTTTCTGTACTGAGCACTACTAACTTACTGAACACTTTGTTTTTAAAAAGTCTTTTTCACTTCAATCACTGCACCACAACTTACTGATAGCTACTCCAAGTTCAAATTAAAGCCGAAATTATGCATCCTTCTCCACCGACGATGAAAGACGTAAATGAGTTCTCGAATACCTGAAGGTCCTACCTCGATGACAAATGCATTGTATCAGACTGCAGAGTCTGTCATAAATCCGTCTCATCCTATACCCCAATCTAAAAACACCTTCTTCTAATCTCTTTATGAGTCCATAAAATCATAGATTTTTAAATTAATTTGGTCCTCGTTAATCCTCAAACCCTCGAAAGTTTGAAAGCAAAGAAGGTTTGATTTTTCGGTCATTACCCGACTCGCGCCCGCTGACCTGCTCTGTATACTCCCCACCATTGCGCTACGCGAGTTACCCCTCTCTTGCGCTTACCAAGCATATCTGCACGGAGAGAAAACTCCAGGGTTTAGCGCAAGAGAGTTCAAGGTATTAACGCATAGACTATTTATCAGGCGCATATCGCAGGCGTCTCTTGCTTTATTTCCTAAGATTGCGCGGACTTTTTGCGTGAGTCTCCTTGCAATTTGCCTTTAGGCTACGCCCTTTGCCTGTTGACACGTTCACACATCTAAATGTTTGCAGGAGGCGTGGCCTAAATCCAAATCGCAAGGAGACTCACCGAAAAAGTGCGTGGAGGGTCATGGAAATTTTGCTCGCACTCTCGACATTTTTGCATGTGAGCTTTGCTTATTTTTCGTGGGGTTGCATCGCATCGTGCGATTAACAGAAGCATTCATGAATATATTCTAAAAGAAATGCTTGCTATTAAAGCGTGACAAATGTTCATACGCTAATGCCTAGATTTTTCTCTCCATGTGGCGTCGGATTAGAGCATTAGAGGCGGATATACCTGAGAGCTTGAAATGAGTATCCATTGTACTTAGAATTCTTTTGTGTTCAATACTCATTCATAGATTGCCTATATATTACTCTAATTTGGAAGGCTTATGCAGAATTTATATTTATTCAGTTTTGAAGACTTTCAAACTGAACATTGGAAACTTTGAAAATTGTACCATTTTTAACGTTTGAAAAGTGAGATTTGATTGTAATGTTAAATGTATCAATTCGCGATAAATCGTGTAGAACATTTTCTATACATTTAAAATTATTTAGATATCAATGCTTTCAATTTGAATTAACTAATTTTATCATCTAAAGCAATTCAGTTTCACACACACATAATTTTTAATTTATAAAATTTACATGTTTGTATTTTACATATTATTAATTTTTTTAACGTTTTCAATTTAAAATTCATTAAACTTTATGACCTCGAATTTAAGAATATTGTACAATGAGGCTGATTCAATGTACATATTAATGTAAGAATTACGTTTTATCACAAAAATAATTGAAAAGTTAAGAATAACCATTGTAGTAAAAAGAGTTTGTAACAAAACATTTCAATTTGACGTATTTTCAAAGTTGAACTTCCCTTAATGTTCTGAATTGATGCAAATCCTACTAAAACTAATATATCTACGATGACATTTGGTCAAATATAACCATCCAAATGTTTGTAAACAGTTTAGACAAACAAATTAAAATTTCTTTGGTAGTTACACGTAGAAAAAAATCGGTTATTTATCTCCAACATAAAATTGTTTTTGAACGAAGTGGTTCTACCAAAATTTTGAAATAAAATAGTTGAATCCTCAAGCAAAAAAGAGTAATTTTCCACCAAACAGTTGAATTTTTATTCAAGAAGAATGAAATTTCCACTAAAATAGATGAACATTCAAATCGAAAACATGAGCTTTTCAAAAAATTGTTGGATTTGCAACAAAACAGTTGATTTTTCAACAAAATAGTTGAATTTTCAATCAAGCAGTTGCCATTTTATCCAAGAAAGAAGCAATTCCTATTAAAATAGATGCTTTTTTAAATTAAACAAATCTGTTATAGAATTCTATGGAAATAAAGATAAGTTATCAAAATTCAAAAGTGAAGCCCAGATAACTAAAAATAATTGTAACTGATTTATAAATGATTTCGATGGATTCGAGAAAATTTATGGTATATTCAGCTGAATCTCAATTAATTTAAATGAATTCAATGAAATTCAAAGAAATACATTGGACTTGGATTCGCGATCTTAATTCTTGTAAGAATTTCATTTGTCAAAGTTGTCAAAAACTGATTAAAAATAATTATTTACGAAAGCAGATTTGGTTCGAGACTTTCATAGAAAATGATCTATGTTTCAGCATTTTCCGTTCTTGAGGAAATTTCTGAAGTCGTAAAATTGACTTAGAATAGTGAGAAGAAATAGTAATTGGTAAGTACAAAGTGTCTCGTCGTCCCGAAATTCGGGAGGAGTAGTCAAATATTTGTCAAAAGCTTGGCTAGTCGTCCTGAATTTTCAAGACTAATTCATCCACTTTTCCAGCTCGCCCAATTTTTCGGGACGACTTGACACAGCCGAGTGAGCAAGGATACAAATAAAATATTATAAAAAACTAAGAAAACACAAACCTTCTTCGTTGACTGTAAGGTCATAAGGTAACTGAACATCAGAAAGTCGAGGTACACCATGCTTCGTATAACTGTTGAGTTGCTCGACCAGCGACTCCATCTTGGTTCCCTTTGTGTTAGTGAAAAAACCGCTCCAACGTTGCTTACTGGCTTTGAGAGCTGCAGCCCCAGCAGAACTCTTACCGGAAGTGATCGTTGCTGCGATTCCCACTTCAGAATCAACACTCGAGTCCTCCGTCGAAACACTGAAGAAGCGGCCACTGCGTCCCCGATAACTCTGAAAAAAAAACATCTTATGAGGAGTGCAGAAAGAATAAGATTATAAAAATGCGAAAGAAGAGTTTTTTGTTTTGTTTTGTTAAAAATGTCTTAAAAACAAAATAGACTGAGGGGTTATCCACAAAATATGTCGTACTTATTTCAAGAATTTTCAACATCCCCCCTCCACCTGCGTAACAGGTTTTCCGTTGTTCTTAACATGAAGAATAATACTTTCACAGATATCCTCCCCTTGAACGTATCATGTATTTCTGAATGACCCCTGAGGGCTCTTTAAAAAATACGTAATGGAATTTCTCATACTTTTCCCACCCCCATCCAGAAAATGGGACGTGCGTGGCGTAATTTATGGACAGACCGCAATATATAAAATGCAAATGTGCAAATGTGATATGTCTCGAAAATCTCACAATCAATGTTGTTGAAAACCTGATTGGCCTTTCAATATTCGAAGTTATTTTATATCTTGAATTTGAAATTTTGAAAATTAAATCTATAGAAATAATCCCTTTTAATAAAAGAAAAATCATGCAAAACATTTCGCGAATTGGGAAACACTTGTACTTTTTAATAATATTACGTGGTTAAATAAAAACTTTCAAATTATCTACACAGTAAAAAATCTGGTTGAAAATTACATTCGACAGTGTAACCGGTTTACTGTATTTGCCGTGGTAATTCTACAAAGTGACTGTGAAGTTGCATCGATTTCCGTATGAATATTACCCAACTTTTAGCACCTTCACAGTAGAAGTGTAATATTCCCACGAGAATCATGAGACGGAAAGATAAGATTATGCTGAATTCACTAGGTATAAATTAATACACTTCACTACGAAAGTGTGCAAAAAATAGAAAGACGGGAAACTGACTACAATGCAGCAATTCCGGCCGTTCTGACGTTTAATATCTGGCATTCCAGACAAATTCATTCGCGTCATATGTGCGTATATGTTGGATTAACTGTCGTACGCAACGGCGTTTTCTAATTATTTTTATTTTTTGAAAGATTTAACTGTAACTATTTATACATTTAGCCAAGATTCGTTTATGACAAATTTGACGTTTGAAATATACATACACAATGAAGTTTGAAGGTCGAGCCATATTTTTGCTCGAGTGTTCAATTTAACTTCTTCTAGTTTGAATCAGACTGACTATAATCTAAATTAACAAAATTGATATGCGTTAAAAAGGGTTACCAGATGGGCCTCGTGAAAAAACAGCACATGTACGGCTGCTCCCCACCCCCCCCCCCCCGCCACCCACACACAAGCTCGGAAAAAGTAGGTAACCAAAACTCACCTAGCCTAACGCCATTAAAAAAAACTAATGTGGTAATTTTCAACAAGATTTTTTACAGTGCAATAAATCATTAAAAATATTATATACATGTTTTATGTTACTGCTTTTTGCTGCAAATCAGTGTATTTGAAAAAAATTAATATAAAATATAAAGATCCGAAGCAGATCTAAAATTGATAAAAATGTTAAGTTGTATTAGTATTTTCCACCGGAAATTAGCACTTTTGAACAAAGATCATCATATATTCCAATTTTCAACAATTTGAGGTTATGTAGCGTTTTACATCGAAAATAGGTATTTTTAATCAAAAATTATTATTAGATTTCATAGATTAAGTTTTTTTTTCAGTAATTTAAGTTTTTTAGTCTAATTAGCGGTTTTTGAACTGAAAATTGACATTTTTGAACAAAAATCCTTAGATTTTAAAGGTTCATCGTTTTTAACAATTTTAGCCTACGTAGAGTTTCACACGAAAAATTGGTAGTTTAATACAGAAATCATATAGGTTGAACAAGATTTGCAATTTGTGATTATTTCTGGCTTATATTGATGTTTTTCGCAGAGTATTTACAATTCTTCAACAAATTTATGTCATATTGGAGTGTTTGATCTGAATTTGATATTTTTAAACATATATCACCAGATTTTTAATCCAACTATTTTTGTTTAGAATTTTTGAATAATTGTAGGTACCGTTGACGTTTTACATCGAAAATATGTATTTTCGAACAAAACTAATTATAATTTGAATAAAATTTAGAATTTTTACACAGTAAAAAGAAAACCTTACAATTTAATTTGATTTACTTTCAGGACTGCTTTGAATTCATTAGGTAACTTTTTTTTTAGCTTTTAATGTGTCCCCTAAGGGTTTATATTTTTCTTGTATCTCTTCCCTATTCCTTTACACACCCCCCACACACATTCTTGGTGATGGAAGGGGGACCTACAATTCAAGGTGGGTTCCGAACCACCAAGAGTACTTAGAGAACTTTGAGTACTTAGAGAACTTTTTTCTCTAGAGGTACCGGTCCCACGACTCTCCGGAGATGAACGACTCCCTTGCTAGACTAGTGTTCACCGCATAGGCCATCGAGGCTCTTCCAGAGTGCGGGGCGGGAATCGAACCCGCAAGCCCACGGTGTGGGTCCAAAGCCTACGCCTTAACCCCCACGACCATCATCCCACTCACTAGGTAACTTAATTTATGATATTGAGGTAAATTTAAAGTCAGTCTGTCTTGGTGGATAGTGAAGTATGGTCGAAAACGAAAAAAAAGCGAAAATGCATTTACTTTTTTGAATTCAGTCTACCGAAAACGTAAATTCATCTTGATCGACGTACTGTCTGTCATGACTACCTCAATCTTCGCATTCTAGATCTGACTTTGAGAACCAAAGATGGCGCAATTTTTCAGCAAAGCGTGCGGACTTTAAGTTTTCGGGCTCACGCTGACCTTACCCCCGTTGCGTTCTTCTTTTGATCACACCCTGAACTCCGTCGCTATGTGGGCGGAATTTAAGATTTTCTTTTTACTATATAAACTCGTTGAACAATCTTGCACTAGGTTTGGTTTTTTCGTTAAATATCGGGGTTTTCTACCCCAGTCAGGTCCTTTTATTTTTTCATACCATTAAGGAGCTTGTGGGGCTTATATGACCCGTAAGCGTCAGCCTGTACTAAATCCTATCAATCAGCAGTAAAATTACATTAATATAGATGAATCTCTTCCTTTCTTAATAGAGAAGAGAATTATGTACATTAAAATTGATTCATTTGATATTAAATTAGTGATAAGGATTGTTTAAACAAAAACAAATTGCATAAAAAACCGGAATTTTTCTTTTAATTATTTTACTAGAAAATTTAAGGTATAATTATATTAGAGTTTGAATTAAAGAAATTTGGAAAAACTTAAATGTCATAAAAGTGAGAGGAAAGTCAATGCAATTTTTGTTTACAAGTACAAATATTAATGTTTTTATTCATTAATGAAAGAGTATTCGTAAAAAACATTTTCAGTACAAAAATCACCTCCCTTAATTATCAGGGATGCACTATTCACAGAGAGTCAGATGTTTCTCGCATATAAGTCGGTGGCATGATTGACAGAATACTTTCACTTTTTTGTCCAGAGGCACCTTGTCCATAAGATTCTAAAATCATGCATGCACATATTTTTTGAAAATCAATACTGTACGATTATTGCAATACAATGCTTTTAGACAAAAAATGAAATGTACTAATATACATAGGTTAAGCTAGCGCTGGTTCTTACTGAAAATATCGATATGGGTTTCAAAGAAGATTTACAATTTTTGAACATTGGATTTCAAAGATTAAAAACATTTGAATAATTTTAGGTTACGGTCGCAATTTTTGGCGGGATTCGATATCGATTTTAAGGAAAATTTACAATTTCGGAAAAATTTTAGGTTATGTTAACATTTTTCACAGTCAATCGATCATTGTTGCGTATGTGAGCATTTTTACCAAAAATATGATTTTTATCAAAAATCCTTTGACTTCAATAATCATACTTACAATTTTGATCAACTTTAAGTTATTTTAATGTTTTTTCGTGAGAAATTGGTATTTTAGAACAAAAATGCAGCGCTTTGAATGTCTATATATTGTACAAATATATTATAAAATAATTCTGATGTTAAGATGTAAATTTGATCAATTATAAAAAAGATTGTCCTTGCTTTCCTTTTCTATTACTTTGGATAACAGATAGAGTAGAGTGGGGTCAAGTAGGTCAGTTTTTTTTGCGAGCTCGTGCGATGGTGTTTTTGCACTGATTTTGACAAATAAGCACTCGTTGGAAAGGTTATACATCTGGCAACATTTTGGCAATAATGATTTTATGTCTGGCTAAATATTTTTCAAGCTAAATCCAATAAGGCGAAGGTACTTTTTTTAATGTTTTTAAAATCTGGGGGTACGATAGGTCACTATATTCGAGGTTAAATAAAACAATGTACACGTCTAGAAAATCAGCGGTTCAACTTTTATTTGAAGAGTATGAATACTGCAGATTATTTAAAAATTAATAACACAAATAATAAATGGTATTCATTGACGTTTTTCAGGTAAGAAAATGAGCAAGTGGCAAATGATGTGAAAAATCATGAAACCGCGGAAGGAAATGTTTAAAAAACGTGTTTTTTTTCAGCAGCTGCGTCTGGTTTTGTATGAGCGAATGACTTCTTCGGTGTCCTCGTCGTCGCTAGAGTGTGGAATGGAAGTTGTGCATTCCGGCTTACGTGGTTGCTTAGCTGCGGGACGAACACGTTTGCGCTTCGGAGCATTTTTTTTGGATTCCTTTTCCTTCTCTTTTTCGATCAGTTTTCGCTGTTTTTCCATATTTTTCTGCCGTTTTGCTGCCTCTCTTTTTTCTTTTTTTTCAGCGGCTAATTTTTTTCTGGCTTATAGTAGTGACCTATAGTGCCCCCGAACGGCTGACCTATCGTGCCCCCAAGCGTATGTTTCACTTGACAATTTTTTTACATTGATTGAATGTAGTGTACTGAAGACGAAATACAATGCGTTTTCGCAGAACTACTCGCGAAAAAATAAACGACGCCGTAACTAATACAGCTGATCGACGGTGACAGCCGAAATGACAGTCGTCAACGATGTTCTCTACCATGTATCTAATTCACGCAACACGAGCAACCTCTGCAATAAAATAGCAAAGATAATGCCATATACCTATTGTACCCCCATACCTATTTGACCCCATTCTACTCTACTATGAAATACAAATTTTTTTAAAAATTTGTGCCTAAAAAAATAATAACCGTGCGCGTAGCGTGCGCTTTTTTATAGTTATTCAATACTTAAGTAGGTAGAAGAAAGCGACAAGTAGTATAAGTAGATCAATGGCAGCCATAGTGGTTACCATGTAGTACAAGTCAATTTGACTCAGGCGCGAGGGCGGCAAAGTCCGAAGTAGCACTTTCACTTCGGACTCTGCCTAGGCAAATCGCGAAGTGCCCGACAGGCGCAGGCAAAGTCCGGAGTGAGAATAAAACTTTTGGGGTTCACTTTTTCCGCTGCAAAGTGCGCTGGCTCGGGTATTTACAATTCAAAATGGTCTACAGGTCGCAATTCTGAATAGATTTAAACATTTTTTTTTAGAAATGATCAGCAGTAAATTTGTAAGAAAGCTTATGGAGTATATTTATCAATTTTTGTTTCAGTAGAATTATTTATTCAACGCAAGTTTTTTTCACTAAAGAAAATTTAAAAAAATCTCGATATGTATCATATTTAACTTAGATGTACTTAGAAAACATAAATAATTCTTTTTTAATATTTTTATTGTTCTTTAGTATAAATAATTTCCGAATTCAAGCCTTTTTAGGAAAAACCGATGATTTAAAGCGAATTTACGGACTATATATTCCATACAAGTCATCAGTCTATTATTTGTAATAATTAGATTATTAATAACAATAAGAACAACAATAATATAATAATACAACAATAATAAAACATTATACAATAATTATTAATATAATTAAATTAATAATGAATTATTATAAATTAATTATTTTATTATTGATTGGATTATTATTGAAATTATTATTAATGAATTAAAATAATAATTATTGAAAAAATTAAAAAAACCAAAACTAACCAAAAATGCCTTCGACATATTGGGCTGTAACCATCTTAAGCCCTGGACATTAATTGTCAATAATAATAATAATAAAAATAATACTGTTCCAAGGAACAGTGTTGCCAGATGTTCTCACGCGTAAATTTCCCGCTCTTGCTTACCTTCTAGGACAGAAGGAGCAGAAGCGGATGACGTACACGTTCCAGTAGCTTTGGGATTGGTTTCTTTAAGGAATCATGATCGAAGCTTCCGGAGCCTACAACTTCTCAATGATAAAATACGATATAATAATATAATAACAATAATTGGCAAATAAAAAATTTGTCTCTAATTGAATATCTGGTTTTTAAATGGTTTATAAGAACAATGATTCTAATTATTGAGAGCTTTTAGACACCGAATATCATTTTTAAAATCTAATTCTTAGCAATTACACTTCAAAACAAAATTTCCTTCTAATGTCGTATTAGTTTCGTAACTAATGGAAAATTTTTCTCCCCACTCTCTCCCATTGCCCTTTTATTTAGGTACTCTATTCAAAACTAATTTACAGACTATAAATTCCGTACAAGTCACGAGTCTATTATTTGTAATAATTAGGTTATCAATAACAATAATTGTTTATTAAATAATTTTCATTAAGGCCTATTCCGCTTAATGAAAATTATTGATCATATACCGCTAAAAAGATACATTCATAATTGTTTATTGTTGATTTATTTGATGAAAAATGATTCAGTATACGTGTAAAATGCTTTCTATCATAAAATACATACTATCATTTTTTCTTAACTTATCAGTAAATAGAGCCAGTAATAGGTGTTTCGTTTAAAAAATTTGTTATTAACATTCAAAATGTTCTATTTGGCCAGATATTCAATCAAAGACAGATTTTTTATTTGCCAATTATTGTTATTATATTACTATATCATATTATTGTTATTGTTATTGTTGACAATTAATGTCTCAGGCTTGAGATGGTTACAGCCCAATATGTCGAAGACATTTTTGGTTAGTTTTGGATTTTTTTATTTTTTTGAATAATTATTATATTAATTCATTAATAATAATAAAATAAATAATTAATTTATAATAATTCA
>CAKNXH010058279.1:0-26030 GCA_932178445.1 Andricus quercusramuli | reverse complement strand
TAATTCATTAATAATAATAAAATAAATAATTAATTTATAATAATTCATTATTAATTTAATTATAATAATAATTATTGTATAATGTTCTATTATCATTGTATTATTATATTATTGTTGTTATTATTGTTAATAATGATCTAATTATTACAAATAATAGACCGGTGACTTGTATGGAATATATAGTCCGTAAATGCGCTTTAAATAATCGGGTTTTCCTGAAAAGGCTTAAATTCAGAAATTATTTATACTAAAGAACAATAAAAATATAAAAAATGAATTATTTATGTTTTATAAGTACATTTAAGTTAAATATGATACATATCGAGATTATTTTTTATTTTCTTTAGAGAAAAAAACTTGCGTTAAATAAATAATTTTACTGAAACAAAAATTAATAAATATACTGCATAAGCTTTCTTACGAATTTTCTGCTGATCATTTCTAAAAAAAAACGTTTAAATCCATTCACAATTGCGACCTGTAGACTATTTTGAATTATAAATTCCCGAGCCAGCGCACTGTGCTGCGGAAAAAGTAAACCCCAAAGGTTTTATTCTTACTCCGGACTTTGCCTGCGCCTGTCGGGCACTTCGCAATTTGCCTAGGCAGAGTCCGAAGTGAAAGTGCTACTCCGGACTTTGCCTGACACCGCTCAGGCAATTCGCGGAGGGCCTAGGCAGACTGCGGTGTGCCGGCACTTTGGACTTTGCCTGTAACATATGTATATAATGAATTTAGTATGCACGTACATGAAATTTAGCATACGCGTATACTAAATTCAGCATACATGTATACGAAATTCAGTATACGCATATACTAAATTTAGTATACGCGTTCCGTTTTGCGTGGATTCCATCTTCATCGCCTGTAAACATGATCAGATGAAACATGAAATCGAAGACGAAAGTTTTAATTTTCAAATAATCATATCGTTAAGCTACACATACGTTGATCAATTGAGTTTCAAAGAGAAGACTTCGCAGATCCTCACAGAAAGAAGCCGAACCTTGTAGCATTACAGAGAACTCAAACAAATGCAGCGGCATCGAGTCTGCCACCGGTCAAGTTGCCCGACTCGCGTAAATCGGAACGCACTTGCGCAGCTGTATATATTAAACACGTATATGAATTTTAGCATACAGAAACTATAAAATTCATATGCGTGAGAGAAACTTACTGTACACTTAATAAATCTAGTATACATATAACTTCATAAAATAAGTTAAGTATACGTAAGTATACTAAAATTACAAAGTGTAATGAATTTAGTAAACGTATAGGAAATTTAATTTGCCCATGTATACTAAAACTGCAAACACTTCTAACAGTGTACTATACCAGAAACTATTCTTGACAATTATTACTTGTGTGGAATGCCTGCCTTCATAAATGAATAACGTGGAAGGGATTTTTAAACATAATTGAAAAGGAAATAAGTCTTGAGCGTAAACAGGGATCGAAAATATTAATCGATTTTTTTCAATCTTTTTTTGATTTACTCGTAATAATATAACGAAACTAATGCAGTCTATTGTGCCAGGCCAAAAACCGTCCGCTCGACAATCTACCCCTGCCGCAAGGTTACCGGTTTCCAAACAATGCCTGACCCAGGCCGACTGTCCACTGATAATGACTTTATTGCAGACCATTTTTTTCACACTTTTTTTCCGATGTACCCTTTTTTCCTGAAAATATTCCTACGGTGATTGGCTGTCGAATTTTTTTTTTTCACTAACAAGCTCCACCCTTTAGGGCGTGCTTATCATATTTCTGTCTCTCTCACACACTCAACTCAGAATTCCCACGGGTGTCCCCAGCCCTCTTAAATGGCCAGTAATACCCGACTCTCACCTACATATTTTTTAATACAATTAAAAACAATAAGAATATAAATTTACCAGAGATAGTCAAGTAACAAATATCAGTTTGAAGCATTTCAACCCTTCAATTTTATGCTCCGGGGAGTGATTCATTCATTCGCTTTAAAGTGCGAGTCTGCCTTCGATAATCGTGCACACGTGACATTCGTGACGTGTCGCAGCTATCAACTAAACATAAAATAGAAAGGGAGAAGCTATTGGTACATTGTAAATGCCCTGTGCAATATATCCTTTCTGCAGAAATTAAACGCAAAATTCAGCACATAAAGGTATCAGTGACGCTCACCGGGAACCGAAGCAGATAATCCCATTACTCATCCATAAAATGTGACGTGCGTGATTCAATTATTAGTGCTTTTAGTATATTTCACTATTTCACGATCTATAAATTATTTCCCTGCAACATCTAGCTTGACGTTACGTAATTACATATATACATTACATGATGTTAATATTTATCCATTAAATAGAATATATGATTATCTTTCAAGTCTTTGTCATATAAAAGGACTTTCAGCGTTTTATGAAAAATAAGAGAGATTTAAGAGCTTGCAGTTATGTGATACGAGAACGTGGAGTTGTGACATTCTTGTTTGGACGATAAATCTTTAAACCTCTTAGACCTGCGAGAAAAAATTTGAAGACGACTTTTCATATCTTCAAGCTGCGTAGAAAATTTATTAGTTCGGCGTAAATAACAAAACAACGGTTTTTGAATTCAAAAAAGTTCGAGCTTTGAAAATTTTCATGCTGTTTTGATAATTTTGAGAACGTGAACAAACTTCAGATTCTGGCACTGAAGCAAACTAATTAATAGAAGTTATTGGCACAGAAAGTTATAAATATTATAGTAATTCGTTACTGTATGCAGAACAGATTCAAACTGATTTTATGGAACTTTAAGAGCTTAGATACAATTTCATTAACTTTATGTGAACTGCTTGAGACTTTATTAAATTTTACTAGACTTGAAATGATTTTCATAAACTTTATGAGGCTTTAATGGTATTTTTGAGATCTTAACTGCTGTAAACATTAAATCAAATTTGTTTTCTAAAATAAAATAGCATCTAGAAAAATTCTGCGATATTTAAACTTAAGAAAGAGACATGGCAATTCTACAAGAAGATATTTCAAAAATAGCGAAGATTAAGATATGTTTATGATACATTTTTAAAAATTCTTATTTGAAATGTTCTCTAATAGACAATGTTGTTTGTCATTTTGAAATAGAGAAAATCTGTTCTTTTCAACCAGTCAGAGATTTCGATTTTTACAAAAAATTTTTTAAATTGATAAATGCAATTTGTTTAAATATTTCAAATCAATACAGATTGTATTTTCTCTAATGCTGCTGTAAAAAGTTTATAATTATTCGTTTTAATGATTTTATGAATATAAGGATCATTAAAATTCAAATCAATGTTTTTTTTATTTTTTTTATACTCTGGCTGCTTAAGGGATTAAAAAAAAATTCATAGCAGTTCGAACTCGAAAGTTAATTGCCTCACTAGCCGATTCGGGTAGTGTTTCTAGGTGGATATTTACTACCAGTGTGTGCCCACCAAACCCACGATGGGCCAACAGCATGCAGTATTCCCGAACGGTCACCCATCCAAGTACTAACCACGCCAAACACTGCTTAACTTCAGTGATCTTACGAGAACTTTTTTTTTAACAATGTATATTTATTTATCAATTATTTTACAAAATATATTTACAAACGTATATTTTTTTTGTACATTCATTTTGCATATGTGTAGTATCTGCTAACATTAATAGAATCTTAAGCTACTTATAAACAAATTAGAACACATTTGTTATTGTTGTATATACTCATATTTGGTGGAGATAATTTTACATTGTCGTTCTAATGCATAGTGCATGAAAGTATCTGGCGAGGAGTAGGAAAAGACATTTGAAAAAACCTACATACATTTACACTCTTAAGTAGGTGTTAGTTATTGAAGAATGAAAGTCCTTGGTATGGTAGTTTGTGTTTTAAGCGAAACGAGAGTTTTGATTTTGAAGTATTGATAATATCCTTCGTAAGTTTTCTAGATTGTAGATGATTCGCATAACAGTTTTCAGCTAGTGATTTTATATAATCATTGATTTTTTGTATATTTGCTTCTTCATGCAAGTCCATGATTCTACTATATCTACTTGCGCTTAGTATTAATCTTAGGCACTTGTTTTGGAAGATTTGTAACGGTTTTAAATTTGTTTTCGCAGCGCTACACCATACTGGTGCTCCGTAAACCAAAATTGGTCTAACTGTCATTCTGTATATTAGATTTTAATTTTTTCCCGATAACTTAGAATTTCTTGCCATTAATGGATAGAGTTTGTTTTGTACTGAATAGACTTTTTTAATACTTTGTTTGATGTGGGCTTTAAAAGTTAGTTTTGAATCTAAGAATGTACCTAAGTATTTTACACAGGTAATTGGCCTAATAGGATGTCCATATACTGTGACGGGTTGGAATAATTTTAGGTTGGTTGCTTTTTTAGAAAATACAATTAATTCTGTTTTTGTAGCATTCAAGGAGATTTTCCAATCACTATAGAACTTTTCAAGCTTATAAAGATGTATTTGTATTTGTTTTGCCGCTACAATTGCACTGAATGAATGAGAATAAATTGCCGTGTCATCTGCGAAGAGGGACATTTTTGTTTTATCAAATTTAGGTATATCGTTTAGATTGATATTGAACAATTTAGGGCCCAACACAGAACCTTGCGGCACTCCTGCAAGAACTTTGCGTTTAGTGGAACTAAATCCATCTATTGTGACTATAAGGTTTCTATTTTGTAGATAAGAGTAAATGAATTTAATTAATGCAGGTGGATACTTGTACTGTATCATCTTGTACACCATTCCATCTATTCATACTCTATCAAACGCCTTCTCAATATCGAGAAATAACGTTACTGTGACTTTGTTTAAATTAAAATTTGTACATATATCATTAAGAATTCTTACGAGTTGCTGCACTGTACTGTGCTGTTCCCTAAATCCAAACTGTTCGTCGATTATAATTTTTTCTTTACTTTCAAAGATATTAAGTCTTTTTAGAATGATTTTTTCAGTCAATTTACTAAGCATTGGTAGTAGACAAATGGGCCTATAACTACTTGGTTCTGTACTACTTTTACCAGCCTTGTATGTTGGCGTTATATTTCCCGTCTTCCAGTGAGTAGGAAAATGTGACATTCGTATTGCAGCGTTTATTATGTACATTAATTGCACAATTGCTTTTTTGTGCGATTTTTTAATATAATATTTTGAATATTGTCTATACCTGGAGCTTTTTTCGAAGGAAGCATTTTGATTGTTTTCATTATTTCACTAGGATTAGTATAGCAATCTGTGTAGTTGTGTATTTGCGTTTGAGTTATAAAATTATTAACCGTTTCAACTATTTCATTCTGTTTTTTAGTAATATTTTGTAAGTCAATATCGTGAACTTTTTCATATTGCGCTGCTAACATTTGGGCTTTATCTATTGGAGTAAATGCAACCTCATTATCTTTTTGCAATGTAGGTATAGGATAATATTCTTTTTTGAGTATTTTTGTCATTCTCCAAAGAAAATTATCATTTGGGTTTAACATTTTTAACTGATTTCCCCATTTAGTGTTTCTATATTTAAGTATTTCGGAGTTAGTAAGGTGAGTTTGTTTGTTAAACAAGATCTTATACTCTTTGTTTCTGGTACGTTGCCACATTTTCCTAATGCTCCGTTTAGCGTGAATTTTTTTAATAATGTCAGGTGGTAGGTTATGGCAAGTCTCCATTGGTGGTTTTTTAGGGATTGTTGTATTAATGCAATTTTTTAAAGTGTTTGTAAGCTTTTGCACTTGTTTTTCAAGTTCGTTTGCAGTTGTTATTTGTGGTGTAATTTTAATTTCTTTATTTAATAGGCTGTAAAAGTTTGGCCAGTCCGACTTATCATAGTCATATATTAATCTATTTTTGACAATTTTAAGTTGAGCGTTTAAGCTGAATAATATAGGTAAGTGGTCAGAGCTTAATTCATGCGCTACTTGGAGATTAGTTATACAGGGTGTCCCAGACTCAAGTGTCCGGTCTTATATAGCCGTATAAAAATGAAAAAAATAAATAGAAAATTCCTTTTCCAAAAATCAGTTGAAGTTTTAGTTTTTTAGTTATAAAACATTTAAGCTGGACCAATCAGGAGCGCCGTATAAATAGCCGTATGTGCGTGAACGGGATTCCAACGTAGTGTTCTCCCGTCGCTAACCCCACCTCTGCGCTCACTTCCATAACACTGCGTTCAAATCTGGTTCACGGATACACGGCTGTTTATACGGCGCTCCTGATTGGTCCAGCTTAAATGTTTTATAACTAAAAAACAAAAACTTCAACTGATTTTTGGAAAAGGAGTTATCTATTTATTTTTTTCATTTTTATATGGCTATATAAGTCCGGACACTTGAGTCTGGGACACCCTGTAGAGTGTACATTCTTATTAATTCCTATGTCAATAGTTGTAGGCGTTGATCCATTATTTGGATAAAGCGTGGGCTCATTTGGATATATTAAACTACAGTCATTATTTTGCACATAATTTAAAAGAATTTTGCCCCTTTTATTTTCTACATGACAATTACAAGTTTTATTTCTAGCATTTAGATCACCGAATAATATAACTTTCCTACCTATATTTAATAACTTATGAATTTCCCTGCTTGTGAATTCATTACGAGGATTATTATATGCTGCTACTATGTGGATATCACTAACTAACTTTATACAGATGCATTCTAACGTAACAGAATCACAGATTTTAACAGCCCTGTATGGAACGGTATTTTTTATAAATATAGCTACTCCACCTGCGCTATTTTCTCTATCCCTCCTTAAACACGTGAAATTTCTGATTTTTAATTTATCTTTTAACGTACATTTTGTTTCAGTAATCATTAATATGTCAATATCAAAACGATCAACAAATTCTATCAGTTCTCCCATTCGGTTATTTATACCATTTGCATTCCAGCTACAAATATTTATTTTATACATGATTTTCAAAATTTGCAGCAAATTTTACAAAAACTTGAAACTTATCTATTGGTGTTTGACATTGCTCAAGACTAATTTTAAGTTCTTTAACCGCTCTTAACATTTTTGAGATATTACACATTTCTTTCATTTGATTTATTTCTCTCATGAGCATTGCCAATTAATTAAAGTTATTAAAGAGTTATTAAAACTCGAAGGTGGTTCTGAATTTAAATTCTTAGCTTTTGAAATGTCCTGAGACGATTCACTTTGTGTACAGGGCTGCGAACTTACCCAGTTGAGAGGAGACGATGGTTTCCTCAAAGGAGGAAAGTTTTGGATGTTCTGACGATCTAGTTTTGGGATTTTCCTTTCCAGATTTCCTTTTGATTTTTCCTTAAAGTTCGAGATTTTTTGGTGTTGATTGGAAAACAATGCTAATCTCTTCATGTATTCTTTACAGGTCGTTGCATTTGCTGGATGAGGTTCAGCGCAGTTGGCACATTTAGCGGGATCGGTTCTTGGTTTGACGCAGTTCTTCGTTAAATGATTCTTTGCACATTTTAGGCACACTGGATCAGCATAGCAGTTGGTTGTCACATGTCCCCATTCCTGACATCGGCGACACTGTGATAATCTTCTTTTGTTTATAAAGTGTTCCCAGAACACTTTCGTGTAGCCAAGGTGACGTAGTTTTTGATTGAGGTCGTTCACTTTTATTGCAGATGGGAACGTTACCATAAATATTGTAGTTTTCGTGTTTTTCATCGGATTCATATATAAAGATGGAAATTGAAGCTCGTTCAGTTCTTCCAAAATTTCTTCCTTATTCACTTTATCGTGTAGTCCTTTTAAGATATAGGTTCTTCTTTGTTCGTTTTTAGTTGTGTAAGTGTGAAATAGAACATTAGTGTCTTTCCATGTAGTTTTAAGCAGTTGATAGTCACTGTCACATGTTGTAAAAATCTCAGTAAAATTTGAATGATACTTTATGAAAAACTTTTCCGGTATCAGATCTTTGATTTTGTTCACCAACTGATTGTGATCAGAAATTCCGCCATGCAAGACTATTGGAGGTGGCTTCTTTGTATTTGTAGCTTTTTGAGGTGTACTCTTTTGTTGCTGTTGTTGTTTCCCAGTAGTTTTAAGGTTTTGAGCTTCATTTATTTCCATGAAATCAACGTCATTTTCACTTAATTTTTCGAGTGGCGAGAATTTGTTTTGCATTGGAACGATTGTTCCAGTACGCTTTCGTAGCTTGGTCTTATTTTCCATTGTTAGAATTATTGTTGTTTTTCTTTTTCTTGGTATGAGAATACCGTCCATTGTTGTTCCCACGTCCTTTCGATTGCAGGAAACTTCTCTGTCATTTTTCAGGTCATGTTCCTCGTCAATGTCGAATGAATATGCTCCTTACAGGAGTTTCGACAAGAACTTCACGTTGAATTATAGTTTATTTTATTATTGCAGATTATTACACTTTGATTAACACTTTACTTTCGATCCTAGCCTTTCTAGAAATGCTAAAATAGCAAAAGAAAAGTCTACTCGATACGTGCTCGTACGAGAGTCGGACGAGAACTCTACGAGAACTGGTGTTTTCAGCGTGGTATCGCCGTTGGCTTAAGGGATTATAATTCATAAAATATATTTTTATTATTCTGTAGTAAACTATATTTCAAAAAGCTGCGAATTCCTTATCACTCAATTCTCAACCTCAGCGCTTTGAAGTTTGAAGTGTTATTAATTGTAAAATAATCAATGTTTTGAATTTGAAATTCTCTAAATTTAAACATTTAGATGGGAAATCCTTGAAGTTATCATGAATGCAAATTTAAAAGTATTAAATTTTAAAGAAATAATTTTTTAAATTACATATAAATTTCTGATTTTATACATTGGAAATTTTTTCAATTTTCAATGTTGTATTGAATGGTTGCATTATTAAATTACAAAGGACAACTTGAGAATGGCGAATTTCGAAAATGTTTTCAATCAAAACTTGTTCAATTTGAAAATGTTTCTTGACTGCATTAGAGAAAATAAATTGTCACGATTTTCAAATTTGAATTTAAATGAACGTAATTGATATTTAAAAATCTGCCCGCCGTGCGGGCACATTCTCATCGCGCGCTGTGAGCGCGGCTCGCAAGTTTGAGAGCGCCTAGGGCGCGCGACTGTTGGTCCTCGCGTTTCGCGCTTGGTCTTTCTATTTCCCCGACATTTGTGTGAAGACCATTTAAAATTGTAGGTCAAAGCAGCTACAACTGTAATTTGGTTATTTCGAATTCTCTTTTGTTAAAGCTCCTTCGGGCGGCTTAACGAACACATTCTCATCACGTGTCTCGTGCTTCGCACTCGATTTAGTCCAAAGTGCGAACTTTTCTACATTGGGTTCAACACTTGCATATCAGATGTATATTATATTTATGTACTTCGGCCTGGGATTGCTTATTCAGAACTTGCAAAATGAAGTACAAATTTTGTTCATCATGTTTACTTCAACATTTGTTTTTTATTTTGCATTACCCTGAAAAATGTATCATTTCAATAAATTTATGTTATTACAATTCAAAATATCCATTGGTAACAAAAGATACATATTTTCATTGTCCTGTTATTATAATTTGAGAAAAAAACAGTCAAAAGCAATTTTGTAGAACCGTTTAAAATGATTATTTTGTCCTCTTGTCTATGTATTGTATCTTGCGAAGTTTCGAATATTGGCAGTAGAAGGCTAGCTTACGAAGTTGACTTGTATTTCCGGACCACGGACCAGTGTGCAAAAGAAAATTCAAATCAGAAAATTCCTTCAAAGTTATCGCTTCATCAGACAACAGACAGACAGACGGACATGCTCGTGAAAACTATTTTTCCTGATTCAGGGTGTCTTAACACGTCGAGAATTGAAGGAAACTGTATAGATCCAAAATCACATGAATCTAAGACATTCCATCTAAATGATGAGAATGTAAAAATTGTTCACGTTGGAATTTTCGCAATTTCAAATTGTTATAGTCATAAATTTTGAATTAAAAATAATATTCTCATTTTAGTTTAAATGTTAGTATTTCAAACTTTTTTAATTATGAGAAAGGCAGTATAATCTGTGTTATTTTATCTATATACAACAAAAGTAGTTGTGCATTTAAAATATAGAAGCCAAGCTGTGTTTAACTCCAGGATTTTTGTTGCTGACAGTCCTCAAATTTAGAAAAATGTATAATTTTCTTTACCTGATGTATTATGGTATTATGAGGAATTTTATAGTATTTCGATTTGAACGAATAGCTAATTGTTATTAAATTGCTTTCTTGTGTACTCCATGCTGGAAAATTAAACAAAAAATATTAGACTTTGAAAAATGTGGGGATAACAGCTACTTCCAGATACAACCAAAGGGACGCGAAATCGTAAGAAAGGGGACTGTAAACGGTGAGGGGTGATTTGGAAGTCACTCCTTCGTTTTTTGCAGCCCTTCTTCAATTTCATTTTGCCTCCTCCTTCACATTATTCTTTTCATTTTTAGGATAAGTTCTTCAAAACGGGCTGGGTTGATTTCGTAACCGCGCTCCTCGCCCTTTGTAGTTCTCCTCTACCAGTTATATTTCACCCTCTTATTTCATTCTTTTATTTTAGAAATACATATTGTAATTTTATTTTAAGGGGACCCTGTATAGGGTGATATAGAACACACACCTTCCCCTGTACAGCCCTCAACCCTAAGTTCTAATTCCCCCTCTATTTTGTGTTTTTATTTCTGAGATATGTTTTTCATTTTACATTATCGAAGTTTCGATTTTCAGTTGAGAGGACGATAAGAGAGATATAATGGATTTAAACAAAATCGTCTTTATATTTTAAGGCAGGGTTTTAATGAAGAAAAATTATTTTCTCGAGCGCCTCCTCTTGATTTCTTATTGTGGAAAAAAAGAATCAACACACAATTTTGAAAAGACCGTAATTCTAGAGAACTTCTAATAAATATTTCGATTTGATAGAAATTCATTAATTTAAGAAATTTTCTTTTTGAAAAGGTAATTTATTAAGTGAATTTCAAGGTGAATTTTCCACATATTCTAAGATGTTTCGTGCAGCAGTTAGCAGAGTGTGTTATAAAATGTATAACATTCACGCAGAACTGGCACTACATTTTCAACGATCTGCGTTGCAAGGTAGCTGTACAACTTATAAGACACAGGGCTTGATAAACGAGCCGTAATTGCTTAAATTCCGATTATTGCGTCAAGGTTGCGGAAGTTATGACTCACAACTTCCAACTTTGATAATCTAAAGAGGAGTGCAGACTGGCACGAAATAGTACGTAGGGTCGAACTATTGGTAGAATTAATGAGTCTTACCAGTTTCCGTATATAAGTGCACAAATTTTAATTGAATAGAAAACGAACATTAAGAATTATTATTGCTTACCGCATTATTGATTCTATGGTGGAGCTTCACGTGGTCCAGGAAAATTAATTAATTTTTATTATTCATCAGTTATTTATCCCGCCAAAAATAGCTGTGATCCAAGAAATCTGTCAGGTGCAACTACATGAATTTGTGAAATCAAAGTTGTTCATGTAATTTGGAAAAAATATTCATAATAAAATATATGAAGAAACTTTCTTTTTGAAAGTACCGTATAAAAATTTCTGGAATGAATTTTAAAAAGTAATTTCGGTAAAATTTGACACATCACAGAAAAAACGGAAGATAAACTTTACATCGATTTCCAACGAAATATTCTCTGCAACAAAAATTAACTTCACGGGATAAACTTTACACAAATATCGGTTAAACTTTCTTTTGTTTCTCCATGACAAACACCTGTATTTTGAAAGACGCGAAGTTGGCTGGACAAAACTCCATCGCTCTAAAAAATTTCCTGCAACAAATGTTATTCTTAGTTTTCTCTGTGATCACATAGTTTCTAAAGCATGATCATAAAATTTGGCTTCAACTTATGTTTTAATAGTTGGTCAGTCAGCTACCAAATTTTATTCAAATCGGTTAAGAATTGCGCAGAAAATTCAAAAAAGGTACATAATACACTATTATTCCACACTGTAAAATGACGATCCTAAAAAGTACGCCAAATTCGGGGTCGAGGGAGGGTGTTCAATAGAGCGTGAAACACCAGCAGCGTAGCGACAAAGAGACAGTGCGCGGTTGCGTATATTGTGTATACGTACTTTGTGTCGTTTTTCCAAAAAAATTATTTTTTTATTTTTAATGTTTTTTTTCAATAAAAAAAACTAAGCCTCTTATAAAAAAATGAATAATAACAAATTTATAGCTTTTTTTGGGTGAATAACATTTATTCATTAATTTTTTTCATATTTTGTGTGGTTTTTCCAAAAATTACATTTTTTTAATGTTATTTTTTAAGATTAAAACAAAAACTGCGCGACCTATTAGGAATTGATTTATAACAAATTTGTAGCTCTTTGTTGGGTTAACAACTTTCGTCCATTCATTTTTTTCGTAGCTGTTGGCATTATTTTGTTTATACTCTCTCCCTTTACGGCTTTGAGAGTATTTACATAACTATTACATTGTATTCTTCCAAACAAGCCTTTTACTATTTTGCTAACTATTTGCTACATATCGTTTTAACTTATTATTCTTATTTTAAATACTTGCGACTTTGCCCTGGGCTTCTATTTCCTCTTACCGCTATCAATATCAAAATTTATTGATCTCTATTCCGCATCACTACTTCGTAAGTCTGCTCCTTTAGGAGTCATTTTATGCCTTTTTTCTACCCTGCGCAACTAGCTCTCTCTTTCTCACATTCCTCCCCCTGACTATTTTTATTCAGAATTCAGTTCACTCGTGTCCTTCATTTGCTTGCGTTGTTTTTCCAAGAAATCAATTTTTCAATTTTTAATGTTATTTTTTACGATTAGAACAAAAAGTACGCATTCAATTAAAGAGTGACTCATAGAAAATTTTTAGATCTTTTTTGGGTGCACAATTTTTGTCTGTTTATATTTTTTCTTACCTTGCATAGTTTGACCGCAAAATGGAAACTTTCATTTTCACTATTTTTTGTGTGGTTAAGACCAGAACCATTGGTGAAAAAATGCTGGTTAGCGAACTCACTCTCTTTTTAGGTCCCTAAAATTGTGTGCTAAATTTCAATCTAATCTGATTAGTCTTTCGAAAATTATCAGTTATACAGACGACAACAATAATGACGACAACAACGACAGATACCATCGTAAAACCATTCTTTTCAGAATTCAGGGGGTCTCGAAACGTGGAGATTAAAAAAAATCCGCAACAGTCACTTTTCACATAAAACTAATACCTGCTCATTATGTTGAGGGTATAAAAAAACAGGTTGAACAACTACCGCAGCTACTGGGAGCAACTGCAATCTATGAAAATAACACTGGATCCCAATGGAACTGCGGTAAAGCACACCTATGTCCACGTCGTATTTTTCGGGGATGGGGTCAACTTTGCACGTAGCAACTTTGCACGTCGATGGCCGGACGGACAACTGTGCACGTCGTTGGTCAGAGGGACAACTGTGCACGTGCCAACTGTGCACGTGCCAACTGTGCACGTGCCATCTGTGCACGTGTACAGTTGTCCAAGTACCATCTGTGCACGTGCACAGTTGTCCAAATGACAACTGTGCACGTCGAAATTTAGACGTGCACAGATGGACTCCTGTGCACATTAACGTGCACAGATGCCACTTTCCTAACTGTGCACATGCACAGTTGTCACTTGCCCAACTGTGCACGTGCACATATGTCCCTTGCCGAACTGTGCACGTGCACAGATGTCACTTGCCCAACTGTGCACGTTTATGTCCTTACGTAAGGGTTTATACGAGGGTGATCCTTTGTATCTACGTATAATAAATTTTCAACAGTTAAAATTATTCAATCCTGGTGGAATGGAGCGTATTAACTTTCTTAAAGTTAGTTTACAAATATTTCAAATATTATTTTGATGAAATTATTCCTTTTAAATTATTGAAGATATGTGAAAATCTCTTTTCGTTCGACCCCCTTAAAAACGCGCCATTGCATGCACGTGAAGCAGGCGTAATGTGGCCACTTCCAGCCCAGTGACGTTCGGACATGCGCACTCCGCCGCCGGGCTGACATGAAACTTTACGCCCGCTACATGAAACTTTACGCCCGCTATATAAAACTTTAGGCCCGCTACACATACAAATACAGTACAGTGTGTGTCAAGGGCGTACGACTATTTTGACTAGTCAAAATAGCCTTCTTTACGCCCTCGATACACAATGTACTATTTTGAATTTACTTTTCAATAGTTTCATCTTATTAAGCTTCTTTGAGTCTTCCAGTGGGTATAGAGAAATCTGATGTCCTTTGAACGTCCTAATGACCACTAACTACCGTGCCTACTTGGTAGGTAATTATTTTTTTCTAGTTACTTATCTGTCTTTTATTTGACCAAATCGTTTATTTATTTTATGCCTTTTTTCATGATTTCACAAAAAATAAACTGGAAAAGAAATTTTTTAAAATATTTTTAATGAGTGTTTTACCGTTGTTTATGTGGCGATGTATAATGACGGGTTACACATTTTTCTTGGTCATTGGTTAGAGAAATCTCAAGGTTTATTTATTTGTGTGGTTCACATGTTTTTCTTCAAATTTTCTTGGTCTCGCCCGCCAGATTTATTCAAACACAAAAAAGTAAGCACGTATTTTTCTCATTTTAAAATCAATTGATTTTTAGAGGTTGTTCAAAGCCCATGAATTTTCACGTGTATTTCCTCTGGAAGAAGGCCTTTTTGAAATTTTGCGATAGAATCGTTAATATTAAATTATCTTGCTGCACCTGGTACGATTTTCTTGAAAATATTCTGCTAAATACTTCATAAGTGGAAAAATGAAGTGTTATGTCCCGCAAGAAAAAAAGTTCCCTTCCTCAAGCTTGGGTCAAAAATAGTGCAAAATTTTTAGAAATTCGACGGATTCCAGAGTTTAACTTACATAAAAACAACTATAAAACCTTAAAAATTCTCTCTATTTATCGTATCTCATAAATTGGCCTAGTTTGAAGTGCTTTTTCGTAGAAAAATTCATAATTGGTTCCGAATATAAAAACTGTACGTATCACTCCAAAGGTAAGATTCATAAATCTATTAAAATTTGTTAAATTGATATTTCCTTGTTGAATAATAATAATATTTTTCAGCCAAAATTCGACTGTTAAACGATAAAGTTTCCAAGACTATAGCCAGAAAGCGTTCAATTCTAAAGAACAAATGGGAGAAAGAATTTGGACATGCGCAAAAGTTTGAAAATCCCGCGAGCCTCACTTTCGACGAATTCAGAGAATTCAAGGAATTCATAGATTTCCGTGAATTCGTAGTGAATTCGATGAATGCATTAAAATCGTTGAATTCTCTGAATTCCTTTAACTCTCTGAATTACTCTAATTCTCCGAATTCCTTGACTTTTTTTAATTCCTTGAATTCTCTGAATTCCTAGAATTCTCTGAATTCCTTGAATTTCCTGAATTCCTTGAATTCTCCGAATCCCTTGAATTCTCTGAATTCCTTGAACTCTCTGAATTACTTAAGTACAACCCTTACGTAAGGACATGAACGTGCACAGTTGGGCAAGTGACATCTGTGCACGTGCACAGTTAGGAAAGTGACATCTGTGCACGGTAAAGTGCACATGAGTCCATCTGTGCACGCCTAAATTTCGACGTGCACAGTTGTCCAAGTACCATCTGTGCACGTGCAGTTTTCCGAATGACAACTGTGCACGTCGAAATTTCGACGTGCACAGATGGGCTCCTGTGGTCTTGGACGTGCACAGTTGTCCGTCCGGCCATCGACGTGCACAGTTGGGCACGTGCAAAGTTGCTACGTGCAAAGTTGTCCGTCACCCTATTTTGCGACATATACCACAAATTAATTGTTCAAACTAACAAAAATTGTTTAAGAAAACGAGAACTTTTTAAACAATCAAGAATTGGTTATGAAAATTAGTTGAAGTTAGAGAACTAATTCATTCATGATTATTATTGCAAAAACTTTTTTTCAAAACGCAATAATAAAAATGGCTTGTCTTCATGCCTTCATAGCCAAACGCATAAATACGCGTTTTGAGCGGTGTCTGGCCGTGCGTTGGATGAGTTACAAAATAGGGTTTAGTAAGCACGGCGTGACGTACAGTTAAAAAAGAGCACGATTTGTGCGTGTCTTCGTATTTTCGTAACGCTAGAGAGAGACCGTGGTTGACAAAGATAGAAAGAGAAATTCATAACGGATTGGTGAGCCAATGTTTCTAACAAAGAGTGTAGCGTGTTCCCATCACCTGATATATTATACTTTGTTGTCTCATTCACGTTTGTTAGAACAAAAATGCAGTAGAGCTCGTGCATACCTTCACCGACTCAAAACGTGATTTTGCATTTTTTCATGGAGATAATGAAATCACGCCATTTATGAATTTGTTATGAAAAGTGTCGTTCGTGACTCCTGTGAACTGCCGGATTTTTTTTAACTCGCGCCATGTTTTTGTAACTCGTCTCCTGTTCGGGCGCCTGCGGCGCCCTGACCTGCGACACGTTCGAAAAACATTGCGCTCGTTTCAAAAAGGCCGTTAGTCCACAATAGTCACGAAATGTATTATTTTAATGTGATCATTAATTTCATTAATTTCATAATTCATTAATCTCAATCATTCATTTCTGATTCATTAATTTCATAATTCCGTCATAAGCACTAGTGCTTATGACGGTTTGTTTGAGGCCCCATAACAGGTTCTTAGAATTTTCTAATATTAAAAATTATGGACGATTCCACAGCCCCACGAAGAAAGTAGGTTTTTCGACGGACAAGAGTAGTCACATCCTATGGATTTTGCGTCGCTGAATTCGAATTCAAGGTCGTAATTCAGCCATCACCCACAGGTTGTTTTCCAACCTCAAGAAATGTCGTTGTTTGGCTATTTTTACATTAAAAAATATGTTTTTAAAAAATGCCTATTTTTTCTTCAATCTCGAGCACAAATTCGGATTCAGCGACAAAAAATACATAGAAATGGTCTTTTTTGTTCCGCTGGGCTCAATACTTCGCGGTGGGGGTGGGGCTGCACAGAGAACAATACCGTAAAACCTTGCCGAAAAAATTTGACGTTTCGCCAAACCAAGTAGTCACATTCTATGGATTTTTGTTCGTTAAATTCGAATCCAAGGTCAGATTCCGCCATAACCCTCAGGTTTTTTTCTAACCTCAAAAAACATAGTTTTTTTGCTATTCTTGCATTGAAAAATATGTCTAAAAAAAACCCGTGTTTTTCTAATCTTGACCACAAATTCGTATTCAGCGGCAAAAAATATATAGAAATGGTCCTTTTTGGTCCGCTGGTCCTAATATTGTGCTCTGGAAGAGGGGCTGCACAGAGAACAATACCGCAAAACCTTGCCGAATAAAATTTGATGTTTCGCCATACCAGAGTAGTCACATCCTATGGAATCGGATTGAGCGACACGAAATCGGTTTGGGCTACACGGTTCGGGCTAAAGAACTTAACCGTCATTTGTTGCCACTGGAAATGCGGGCTAAAGGCTAACCCTATTTATGAATTGTTTGAAAAGTTATCGTCTTCACAGATTACAGACATTAAACAGCAGACCATCTTTTGAAAACGAATGAGGTCATTTTATTCACAAAAATAATAGCTTTTCATATGATGAGAATTTTAAAAATTAATAATATGTTTTTCGGTTTTAAATAAAAATTTGTACAATTTTCAATTGTATTGAACGATTTAAGTGAAGTAATTAATATTGATTCATTCAGAATTGCATAACTCTATACTGAAAGTTGATAAATGAAACACTTTGAAATACGAGTCGCTGAACTGTTCAATTATAAAATTTTTTATTTTGAATCAATTTCTTCTCAATATCTTCATTTTTAAATTTTTCAGTTAATTGGCCTTGAAATAAATATTGTTTGAATTTGATGTCTTTTACTATAAACACAAATTTGAATGTTCTTCATTTAAAGATAGTATAATTTCATTATATTTAATTTTGATGGTGTTAACATTTAAACGATTGAACTTCAAACACTTTCAATTTCAAAAAATCAAAAAATTATCATTTATAAATTCTTAGATCTTTTCTAGACAACCAATTTTGGTCACAAAAATTTGATTGTAGCTTCTGCCGTTTTTCCACAAATTAAAATTTTTAATCTTTAATGTTATTTTTTACAATTTGAAAAAAAACTACGCATCCTATCAAAAAGCGATTTATAAAAAATGTATAGATCTTTTCTGTTTAAATAACTTTTGTCTCCTTATTATTTTTTTTAAACAATTTTTATTTATTCAGTCTTTTCGTGACTTGCATAGTTTGGCCATAAAATAGAATTTTTTAATTTACAAGAAAATTCAAAAAGTTGTTATGATAATCTTTTAGGGCTTTCAACACGCAAAATTGGTATTTTCTTTACTTTTTTTCAAATCGTTCATTATTTGGCTTAAAATTATCAAAAAAAGTCGTGAGGATAAATTGTTTTCCGAGTACTAAGAATAGCCGTACATAACTTTTTTAAATCTTCGAAAAATAGTCTCAAGAACTTTGAGCATGGTTTAAGTTTTTGATTTTTTATCAAAAATAGCTGGTTAACGAACTCGACCTTTATTTTTGGCCTCGTAGAAAGTAGTCTTTGAAAATTTATCCGTATTTCAGACGACGACAACGACAACAGCAAAGAAACGACAGCGACAGACAGACACCATTATAAAACCTTTTTTTCGGGTTGAGGGGGTATCAGAGATAGTCAGTTTTTACACCAAACTAATACCTTTTCATTATGATGAGAATGTAAAAATGGACGGTTCTTTTAGAGAGGGTGGATGATTCTTTATTACAGTAAGTCAGGGGAGGTATAAAGTCAGATAAATGTTGCTAATTCGGATTTTTAGAGAAGTATTGACACGAGGTCAGGCCAATGTTTCTTTGAAGAGCCAATAAAGCTGCTGGAAATTACACCGAATAACGATCAGGCTCATAAATCTATTGATATTACACCATTAAAATGTACATTGTACATATGATGTTTCGCTCGTGAACAGAATGTATCCGATTAAAGTTCTAACGACCAACATATATGAGGTTCAAAATTCATTAATATTTAATATCTTCTATCAATGTTTGATACACATCATACACATCATTCTATCAATAAATGTTACTTCTAACATATTTTTTAACAACATATTCAAACTATAGCCTTTTTTCATGATTAGTGAGACCTTCACGATTACTGGGATATTTACCTTATGTATACAATTATTTTGTTCTTTTAGGCTCCAACCGGAAGTGCCTTTGTATTTTTTACATTCTCATCGTAATGAGAAGGTATATTAGTTTTATGTGGAAATTGACAATCGGGGATTTCTTTAAATCTTCACGTTTCGAGACCCCCTAAATCCGAAAAAACAGGTTTTACGAGGGTGTTTGTCTGTCGTTGTCGTCGTCTGTATAACGGATATTTTTTGAAAGACAGATCGGATTAGGTTTTGCTTCGGCACATGTTTTTAAGGACGAAGATGAAAGATCGAGTTCGTTAACCAGCATTTTTTGACGACGGTTCTAGTTTTAAACACACGAAAAGAATAAAAAATTCAATTTTGTGGATAAACAGACATAAATTGTGCATCTAGAAAAACTCTACAAATTTATTATCAATAGCTTCTGGACAGATCGCGTAGTTTCTGTTTTAATCGTAAAAAAAATTCAAAATAAAAAAATTAAATTTTTGGTAGAACCGCACGGGATGAGGTCAACTTTGCACGTAGCAACTTTGCACATGCCCAACTGTGCACGTCGATGGCAAGATGGACAGCTGTGCACGTCGTTGATCAGATGGACAACGGTGCACGTTGAAGTTTCGACGTGCACAGTTGTCCAAGTGCCATATGTGCACGTGCTCAGTTGTCCAAGTGACAACTGTACAGTATAAATTTAGACGTGCAGAGTTGTCCAAGTAGCATTTGCGTACTAACACAGTTGTCCAAGTGACAGCAGTGCACGCCGAAATTTCGACGTGCACAGATGGGCTCCTGTGGACTTGAACGTGCACAGATGTCACTTTCCTAACTGTGCACGTGCACAGATGACATTTTCCTAACTGTGCACGTGCACAGATGGAACTTGCCCGCCTGTCCACGTGCACAGTTGGAACTTGCCCACCTGTGCACGTTTATGTCTGTACGTAAGGGTTTATACGAGGGAGGTCCTTTATATCTAGGTATAATACATTTTTTATTGTTCCTTACAAATTATTATATTTGTATGAAAATCTCTTTTCGTTCGACCCCCTTAAAAACGCGCCATTGCATGCACGTGAAGCAGGCGTAATGTGGCCGCTTCCAGCCCAGTGACGTTCACACATGCGCACTCCACCGCCGGGCCGACATGAAACTTCACGCCCGCTACGTGAAACTTTACGCCCGCTATATAGAACTTTACGCTCGCCACACATACACATACAGTATATAGTGTGTGTCAAGGGCGTACGACTATTTGACTCGTCAAAATAGCCTTCTTTACGCCCTCGATACACAATGTACTATTTTAAATTTACTTTCCAATACTCTTATCTTATTAAGCTTCTTTGAGTCTTCCAGTGGGTATGGAGACATCTGATGTCCTTAGGATGTCCTAACGACGATTAACTACCGTGCCTATTTGGTAGGTATTTATTGTATTCAAGTTTCTTATTTGTTTTTGATTTCACAAAATCGTTGCTTTATTTTATGTATTTTCTTATGATGTAACAAAGAGTGAAGTCGAAAATAAATTTTGTCAATAATTTCTATCAGAGTTTTACTATTGTTTATGTGACGATGTATAACGGCGCGTTACACATTTGTCTTCGTCATTGGTTATGGTATTCTCCGAATTCCTTGAACTGTCTGAATAACTTAAATTCTCTGAATTCTCCGAATTCCTTGAATTCTTTAATTTTTCTGCATTCTTTGAATTCTCTGAATTTTTTGAATTCTCTGAATTCCGTGAATTCTCTGAATTCCGTGAATTCCTTGAGTTCGTTGAATGTATTGAATTCGCTGAATTACTTAAATGTGCTAAATGTCTAGAATTCTCTGAATCCCTTGCATTCTCTGGATTCCTTAATTTCTCGAAATTCCATCAATTTTCTGAATTCCTTGAATTCTATACACTTTTCGAACAACATGAATTTTCGAATTCTTAGGCATCCCTGGAACTCTAAGAATTCCTCGACAAAATTAAATAGATTACTGAAACTTACATTTGGAGTAAACAGTGTGGCGCTGGCGTCTTCATGGCTACCATGGAAGATCGCCACTACTGTGGAAAGTGTGGGTACATTATTGTATTCAATAAGCCGGAGGACAACTTACATTTAGAGTAATGTATACAGTTTTGATGTTGGGAACCAATTATGAATTTAGGTTTGAAAAAGTGCCTCAAATCATTCCATTTTGTGTGGAATGATGAAACGGGAAAGTTATTAAGGTTTTAGTTGTTTTCATGCAAGTTAAACTCTGGAATCCGTCGAACTTAGTGCTGGACTAATCATTTAAGTTTAGCATGGGACGTGGCCACAAGCAATGCTTAGGCCACGCAACGATCCATACATTTCCCATTCTTGAACAATCTATAAATATATTTTTAAGCTTTAAAATTGTTTCAACTGCTAAAAATGTAATACACGTAGATATAAAGGACCACCTGTGCAAAGGACGTCTGTGCACGTGCACAGTTTGGAAAGTTCCGTCTATGCACGTGAACATTTGGCAAAGTGATATTTGTGCACGTGCACAATTAGGAAAGTGACATATCTGCACGTTCAAGACCACAGGAGCCCATCTGTGCACGTCAAAATTTCGACGTGCACAGATGGGCCCCTGTGGACTTGGACCAGTGATGCTAATAGACCGCGACTTTTCCAACTGCGCAAGCGTTGCGTTGGAAGGGGAAAGCCATGTTATTGGCTGTAATACGCGCGCTTCTTTTAAATTATATAAATTTACACAAATATGGTGACGGACTAAAAATAAGGAATAATGCTACTTTTATTTTTAAGTCGAGATATTATAATAACTTATGTTAATATGGTTCATATATATTACTGCAATAACTATAAGACCCATGATAATACAGTATTTTATTATTATTACTATGAAAAATGTAATGTACTTAATATCCCAGTAAAAAATCCCATTGTAATATAAAGTTTGTCTGAAAATATAGTAAAGTAACCGCCCCAAAGTTCAAAATTTTCAAAATTAAAAGAAAAAATATATTATTTTGACTAAGTTCTTATACTACTATAAACTATAATGCAAATATTTACAAGGTTCTATTAACTTAAAAGTTTCATATGAGACCTCCAAAATGTTTTTTATCACATTGTTTCTAATAATGTTTTTCTCTCTATGAATACTCTATCAAATAAAAGATTCGATAACAGGTTATTTCCAAGTATAATTGTACAGGCTACGGATCCATTCAAATATTATGCATTTTTTTAAAACATTTGACTCGAAATATGTAAAGAGTACTATATTAAATTAAATTTAAATTGCCTCAGATTCCTAACTTTTCAAGTAAAAATTTCTTCCATAATAGATGAATTTTCAATTCAAAAAATCCGTTTTCAACCAAAAATTGAATGGTTAAATTTTCAGTTCAAAAAATTAGTATTCAACGAAAGATATACATTTTCAAATAAAATAATGGAATATTGAATTGGAATAAATGAATTTTAAGTTTAAAGCAAATTTTTGACAAAAAAAAAAAATGAATTAAAAAAAATCTTCACATATTCAAACAATGCGATGCATTTTTAATACAAATTATTAATCTTCAACTGCAATAGTTGAATTTCAAACCACAAAGATTAATTTTCAACTAAAATGATGAATCTCGAACTAGAATAACCGAAGTTTCAACCAAGATTGATTTTTTCAAATTTAAAAAATTTGAGCTTCAGGGCAGTTCATTTACGATTTTTAGACAAACTTTGATATTTTAATCGGACATTAAGTAAATTACATTTTCCATCGTAATAATAATAAAATACTGTGTTACCATGAATCTTATAGTTATTGCAGTAACATATATGAACCATATGAACATGAATTATTATAGTTTCTCGATTTGAAAAAGAAAATTAATTTGAAGCATTTAAAATAAGCGCGCTTTTTACGGCCAATGACGTGGCTTTCCCCTTCCAACGCGACGCTTGCGCAGTTGAAAAAGTCGCGGTCTATCAGCATCAAAGATAATTATAAGCCTAGATGCGGCACGGGGTATAGTTCGAGGAACTAAATGTAGTTGGCGCTCCCGGCGAAAATTGCCCGATCCCCCCATGCCTCTCAACCCGTAGATTACGCCACCAACTGCTTTCCCCCCTCGCTCTTTACCCCCCGAACTAGTCAATCGAATAGCCGATACTCAGTCGGTACATACTTAAAAATATAAATTAAAAATTTTGTATTAAATATTTTTTAAAGTATTGTTTTCAATTTTTAAAATAAATTTCGCATCAAGGAAATGCATAGATGCAAAGAATTTACTCTTGAATTAAATTAAAATGTAATAGTATCGTAATGAACATTATCAGCTGCTACATTTGTCATGGAGAAGATTACGCAAAGATATTAATATCTTTGAGATTACTTAATATTGCAATTAATATACTGTAACATTAGTGACAAAATTTTAATAGTTACTAATATCTAATAACCTAGTAATTGTATTGCATATATTTTTTGAAATAAATATAATTTGACTAAAGTCAATTTTTTTAATGCAGAAAAATCCCGGTAAAGAAGGCTTGAATAGAATAAGATTAAAAATTTCTGATTTTAACGTAAAAGCAGAGATAATTCTATTATTTTTAATATCTGATTTTCCCTTCAGGCTTCCATGTACAAAAATAGAATAGGTTATCTCAAAAATGTAATTTCCGACATCTCTCTCGTATTCCGTGAAGCAGGATAGACTTGAAGCTTATTTAATTCATCCTAATTCCTTCAAGAAATGTGTGCATAAAATTGTTTGAATTATTAATTTTTGAATATAAGTTAGGAAGATAAGTTAAGTTAAGAAATTAATAAATGTATGTATGTATGTACACAATTAAGCCATTTCCCTTTATTCGGGATAGGCGTGACACTACCCGATTCGGGTAGTGTTTCTAGGTGTCAAATATAATTCATAATATTTCATAATTCATAATAATTCATAATATTAATATAAATAAATATATATATATATATATATATATATATATATAAATAAATTATTTTTTATTAACAGAATTATTATTAATATATATTATTGTTATGTTTTTTTTTCAAACTTTTTCTCGGGTGAACCCGGTTTTTCGTCATAGCCACGGACTAAGTCAAGTGACTGATGGGATGAGGATGTTATAAGTTATTTCAATACGTTGTTTGAAATCATTTACGATGATGTTGTTGGTACAGAATTAGAAGCATGGCGTAGTTTGCAGTTTGGCTTTGCCGCTGTTATCCTTACAAAGCGGCTGTGAGTGTTGAAGGTGACACCAGTCGCCTCTGGATGCTTTCTTAGAGCTACCATGTAATATATTATTATTATTTTTTTTTTCTTTTCAAACTTTTTTTCGGGTGAACCCGGTTTTTCGTCATAGTCACGGACTAAGTCAAGTGACCGATGAGATGAGGATGTTATAAGTTATTTCAATACGTTGTTTGAAATCATTTACGATGATGTTGTAGGTACAAAATTAGAAGTATGGTGTAGTTTGCAGTTCGGCTTTGCCGCTGTTATCCTTACAAAGCGGCTGTGAGTGTTGAAGGTGACACCAGTCGCCTCTGGATGCTTTCTTAGAGCTACCATGTATCACGCCATAGGTTCTTAGTCACTTGCTTCCTGATGGTCTAGGAAGTTTCTTACAATGCGACAAGTGTTTAATAAAACCGCCTTTTGAGCTGCCGTCAGTACCCTACTGACTCCTAAATGTTCAAGATGTTCAGTGCATCTTGCGTGCACATTGCCTGTAGCCAAAATCACAATAGGATGAATAGATGCATGTTTCACATTCCTCCATATTGCCTTAACTTCATGCCTTAGCTCGCTATACTTATGAATCTTGGTTGTATAGGTTGTCTGCAAATTTCGGTTAAGCGGACAAGCAATGTCGATGATGTAGACTCTTTCACCTTTTTTCTCTCGCATCACGATTTCAGGTCGATTGGCTCGGATGTAATGATCCGTCTGGATAGTCACATCCCAATATAAGATGTAATCTTCATTTTCTAAAACGGACATTGGAATGTATCTATAGAAAGGCATCCATTCTGTCAAGAGTCCTAGGTTTAGGGCAAGTTGTTGATGTATAATGCCCGCCACATCATTATGTCTATGCGTATATTCTCTTTGAGTCATTACGCGACAACCATCAATAATGTGCTCAATGGATTCGTTGGTATCTCCACATAATCGGCACCGGTCAACCACGTCTTGATGTAACACGTGTTTGCGATAATTCCTGGTGCTGACAACTCTATCCTGAATCGCAATGACGAATCCTTCCGTTTCTGGATACAGGAGTCCCTTTCTCAGCCAAATATTGGATGCCTCACTATTCACTTCATATTGATCTAGCGTTTTGGGGTGTTCGCTGTGGATGGCTTTCTGTCTCCATTGCGTTTCTAATTCCTCTATGGCTTTACAGATGGTGTTGTAAAGCGTTACATCTCGCTTGCTGTTAAAATAGTCTCGCAACTGTGTTGTGGGTTATTATTATTATTATTATTATATAAGAATTAGATTAATAAGATTAATTAATTATTATATAATAATTATTATATAATTATAATATTATATTAATATTCTAATATAATGTAATATGTTTTCAAGAAATTTACATTGGATATATGTAATGTATTATCCTCAATTTCAGTATCATGAACTGAATTGATTATAATAGATTCTGTGATACCTAAATTCCAAATACAATTTATGTGTTTGAAAAAAAAATAATTATCTTAAATAAATTGGAAATTTTAATTCAATGTAGATGAAATAAATTTTAATATGAATTTAAT